>JAHZNA010004992.1:0-24749 GCA_027743935.1 Sinodicranocentrus sp. ZH6 | reverse complement strand
CTATTAAATAGAACACATTAAATAATAAAGATTGTACTTAATTTCTTTTTCAGTCACAAAATGAAATGTAAACTTATTCGTCTAAACAATCTCTAATATCTAGCTTTCGTTTTTTCTTATTACGTACAGCTAATAAGAGTGCAAAATTTAGCAGACCAATTTTAATACATGATACATAAGAAAGAACGATGTCAAGAATTGGCCTAATCATCCCATCTTACCCATCCACAATCCATAACAATCAAATTACTTACTCATAGGAAAAATGAAATCACTGCCGGTGCTGTAGTGGTGAAAAGTGTAGTGGAGAGAACTTCCAGGAATAAATGACAATTAACAATCAATGCGTACTTGTACCTCCCCCACCCTCGCCGTCAGAATTTTCTGTTTTTGCTTAAAAACTCACTAAATACTACAAAATATCCCGACAAAAAATTTAAATATTCAACAATTACTCACTCAGCACACGCGTATAACCAAAAACGACTTACCCAACGACTTATCTCAATTTTTTAGTTAAGAAAGAGGCTACTGTGAACGTCAACTAAAATTGTCACTGTACTGCCTCTGCCTGTAATGTAAGTAACTCTGCTTATAGACTACTGCCCGGGCCCTATTCACTTGCTGTGGGCTTTTTGGAAAAGCACAATTCACAGAAGATTTGGTCATCGGATGCGCATTTCGCCTCACACGTCGAGGACAAGGAGACGAGAAAACAGTGAATGAGGGTGATGCATGATGCACGTGACACGATGGAATGCTGTGTTGCCCGATTTAAATCATTACGGCAAGGGTGATGTCGGCGTGTGACGATAAATTTATAAAATGAAAATGGGCTCATAAGCTATTTAAAAATGCTAAGTCGGAGGCACTAATGACTATTACTATTAACTGATAATTGCGACAAGTTCTTCAAGGACTTTTTATTTATTATGCATATTATGCAGTTTGATGTATTTTCCATGTGTCGCGTAGAAGGATTTTTTGCTTTGTTGGGGCTTGGGGTTAGTTGATCACATCGTTTTCGTCTATGATTGATGTATGCCATTTGCCATCCACTGAATTACTGATTATAATTATGATTATAATAGCCCAAAAACACAATAATAATGCAAACTGAATGGGCGAATAAATATAAACTTTTATGCTAGTTTGCTTGTTCTGCAACTGCTTGTTTGAAAAGGATATCATAGTATTTTAAAGGATGTTGCTGAATTCATAAAAATAATTAGAATATTAGCGGAACGTTGATTTGAAGGTAATTTAACTGTTTTCTTCTTCTCAAAAACCCCACGTCTTTTAAAACTCTATCAGTCTATGAGTATGTGAAATCTGTATTCACTGACCAATCATAAATGTTTGGAAAAATACAACTCTATACATCTACATGTCTTCAAATAAAATATGAAATATACGAGAGTATTTTTTTATACATAAACGAATAGTTGACCATGATGTGAATTGCAAATTGCAAAACTCCATATAATGAACATTAGTAAATAATTTTTCATGATATTCCTAAATATGGTTAAGGATGAAGGTGAAAGGTCATCAGTGAGCCATGACATCTGAAGATTAATCAAAAGTGTTGAAGTGTTCCAAGAAGCAAGAACTGAATGAATATGTGCATTTAATTAAAATGTGATTTACTAGAATTTATCATATATATAATCCGAACCCGTACGTAGCAAATGTCCAATGTCCGTCCACTGTCTTTGCACCTGATATCTAATACATAGGCCGAGCTTGCTGTATGTAGTTGTATATACTCGGTTGGAGTTGACTTTTGGGGAATGAGTTTTTTTTCATGAATAAGTTTAGTAACATCCCATGAGTTCAAAAATGTTACCCCCAGGGGGGTGGGGGTGACCGATGACCCTCCACCTCCCCAAAAAAATTGAAGGTGTAGTTTTTAATGGAGCGTCCAAAAATCGCATTTTCGGGTCGATTCTACACATGCCACTCATGGGTGGGGTACTAAACGGCTACCCTATCCCCTGGGGTAAGATTTTTTGGATGTTACCAAACCTCTTAATGAAAAAAATTTTTGTCAACCTTGGGATTAGTCCAACCGAGCAAGTATATAGTGAATAGTGGATTGTATGTGAATATGTCAAGCTATTACCATGGTAGAGTACACCTGATAACCTTTATTTGTGTAGAGGATGCGAGAATGATTCAATGCTTTACATAATTTCTTCTATTCTCGCTATCATCTTGCTACGTAAATTAGATGTAAATATTTATGTGCACAAAATATTTATGTACACATATTCTCTCTTCGCCTTTCACCTTTTGCCAACCGGATCCAAATCTTGCATTTTTCTCCATACTATGATGCATTGTGTGAGTTATGCATTTTACGTAAATGCGTTTCAGACAATTTTTATGTCTAGAACTGTTGGGGCATAGTGCCCCACTTTTGGCCTTCTAGTTATGCATATTTGACATTATGGATTTTTGTACAAATGTACAAATAGTACAAATCATGGGATGTTATGAAATTCAAGTAATCCAGTCCGACAAACATTCTAGACAGAAATTTTAATCAGACATGGCATTCATTGTTCATAGATGAAGGTATTCCTGTCTTTTCGGAGTGAGAGAGGAACATGGAGGGATCGCATAAATAGGTTTCACTAGAACAATACTACATGGATGTTGGAATCGGAGTACCAATAAAAGTTGTCAGTTGTCATTATCTCCTCATCCGCAATTTGCATACGTTGGTGATGATGAATGAATATCAACTAATTCCAAGAAGTATCGTACGATGACGGGAGAGAACAAAACATTTTTAATGGATGGTTGATGGTGAACATTGATATCTTTCAATTTCAGTATGATTAAACGCGATAAATCTACTAATGCCTAATTGATAACTTCATGCAAATATATTTGTAATATACCTGCATCGATCGCATACTTACTTGGTCGAATGTTTCACCAAATTATTTATTCAATATGTACTTTACTTTGCACACACAGAGGTAAGCGGGTAAGCCCTATAGTACAAAACTAGCTGTAATGTTCTTCATATTACAATCAAAAATTTAAGAACCCAGCCCGCCTATGCAGTACATACGAAGTCTTCCTCGTTTGAAATGTCATTTGAAATGTTGAAATCCAATGTTGCATGCTGGAGTACTCATATAAAAATACAATATTTCCCTCCACGTACAACATAACCTTCAAATAAGTAGATATCGGGCATATATGATCTATATATTGTAGTCTATGCGTATTACATGATTTACATTTTAACTCGTCTTGCATTAGTCATACCAAATCGATCAAATGTTATCATTAACAAGACTAAAATTCCTTATCTTCCCTCGTCCCTTACTAACAGCAGCATATAAACAAAAGAACAAATGACGCACACCAACATTTCTCACCAGGCCAATAATACTTAATCCGATTTACCCTCACAAACCATCCCAACGTCAATACTTAAACTCTGCTCTTCTCAACCAGTTTCCAAATCACCATAATAGCTTCCTTTACTCTGTACTTTTATTATTACATGACTCCAGAGACACCCAGCACTTTCATGACTTGGCATTTGCATGCATGACATCTAAAAAAAATCCTCTTCTATATCATTCACCATGCTCATCATGACACCAATTTGCATATCTACTATTATTAACAACACGTTACAAGCCTCTTTTCTCCTACCCATCATATCATATAAAATAAAATCATCAATTCATTTTTGAGTGTTCTATTTTTCATACATCCTTGCAATATTGCGTGCTGAAGGGTAACTCATGCAATCATATTTTCCTCATCTTCTCTCTCTCTCTCTCTATTATATACACGCAAAAGTCAACAAAGTCAGACTACCCCTAACGCACACACAATACAATGCCCTATCTTTTGGTCTTCTCTTTTGTCCCGAGTTGATCATGCAACTTAACATGACCACATTCCCTTACATAGGATTACATTTTTATATTCCTCTTATCCACATTCCACACACACACGGACTCCTTGTACATATGTACGGTCACATCACACTAGCGCTGCTCCTTGTGATGAATATAAATATGATTAAAAAAAACTTATATGCATATATAATATCTTGTACACAATGGGTATATCAGATAGATACATTTTTTCCTCAAGTATTTCACCACTCTTTTTATTAGTTTGTAGATATAGGAAAGAAGACTTGAAGAAAAACGGGAAAACTTGAGCTGCAATAGAGCTTTGAGTTTGATGGTGGGCCTGTGTGCACTTCTCATATATAAATTGTACAAGTGGTGCTGTGATGCAGTTCTCATTCTCTCTTCTTCTGTAATTTTGTTTCTCCTATGTTGTGCATTTAATGGCGAAAAAATAGAAGAGGAATGGAGAGAAAAAACAGCCGTAGTGAGTAGTAGTGCCTGCTGTTGTAGAACAAATCATTATATTTATGCATCCTCCTCCTCTATGATATGATGAGGCTGTCGTGATGATGATGATGATGAAGAACATTCAGCATTTGAGTACGGTCATAGGACAGCTTTGATTTGTGTCTTGTATTTCTTTTTTCACAACTACGTAATAGGGAAAGGCAGACGGATTAAAGTGAGTTGATAATATATATATATATATAAATAATAAATATATAAGGGAAAAAAATATAGGGCTGGTGGGTGTTTTTCAATACTTTTCCTCTCTCATTCACTGACCGTCATTCCTTGTGTTGTGGTTGTTGGTAGTTTTTTCTCTCTCCATTTCCGTCATTCTGGAGGACTTAATTTCTATAGAATCTTCCGGTGGTGCGCCCAACGGATGGGAGTCAAGGAATGGCATGATGACTGTCGATTTCGCTGACTACTTCTGGGTAATGAAAAAGAAAATCTTTGTAATTATAGATGGCTGCTTGAGTCCGGGTTTTAGGGGATGTTGGGAAATAGATATGTGGTAGATGGTTGTTTGATAAAATGGGAGGATAGGAGGTATTTTGCGGTTATTTGACAGCTGACTGAGAGGAGGTTTTGAAGGAGTTTGGGTTGTAATGATGGTTGTAAATTGCAACTTTGACTGTGCTGGTTTTAGAATTTATTGTATTTGAGTCAGTTAGACTACAGACAGATGATCGACAAGTATGTCAGTCAGACAGTTAGTTGTTGGTTGTCATATTGACATTGGATTATCAGTGGTCGTTGGTTTGTGCTGTTTGCCGTTAGTTAAGTGTTAATATTTGGAAAGACACTTGGTGACTAGCCGAACTTAACTGGTTAGGGTTGTAGACTATATAACCAGTCAGTGTGTCAACAAGTAAGCAACGAAGTTTTGACCCAAGTGTCAAGGAAAACCTCAAGATTGAGTTCATTAGCTTGAAACTGATCAGCATGGAAAGTCTGCTGGAATGCCAGATTAGATGTTAGAGAAGTCAAATTCGCAAACGTTGAAGTAGGGCATATCTATCATGCAGTCAATCATACAATGTTTAATGTTATCTTAATATGACATAGTTTTTTGGGGAATGCGTATGCATATGTATGATTAGAACAAAGTTTAATGAACACAGTTTACTGTCAAAAGTTTATTTGAATTCAGCCTGTAAGCATTAGCGTGGCATAGTTCTCAAAATTATATAGTTAATTGTATACATGATGGAGACCTGACTGCAGTTTGCCTGGACTGGACACGCAGTCAAACAGTTGACAGTGAATGAATAATCTTGATTCTATTTTCAGGGCCCCCGGAACAATGGATTCGAGGTGCTATATCAAAATATGAAATATGGCATGAGTGCCACAAAAGAGTTGGTTGACTTTTTAAAAGAAAGGTATCCAAGTTTTGCAACTAGCTGAAAGTTCATAATAATTTTAATTCTGTCCTATCTGCCAAATTTTAAATGCGTTGTATCTTTTGTTCGTCAGATCATCCTTAGAAGAGTCGTATTCAAAGTCGTTAATAAAACTTGCAAAAGTAGCAGCAAATGCAAACAACAATGGGTCATTTTCACCCTATTGGCAAATCCTCAAATCTTCATCAGAAAGACTGTCCAGTATACATCTTCAAATGACACAGAAGGTCCAAGAATTAGTTAAAGACTTAACAAAATACGCCGATGAACTTCAAAAGAAATACAAAACAGTAAAAGAGGAAGAGGCTGGTACCTTAGAAGTTGTTCAACTTATTCAAAATTCAACAACCATGACTGTCAAAACAAAAGAGATATACATTCAAAGGTCAATGGAGCTGGAAAAGTGTCAAAAAGACAATGCATCAGCCAAAGATGTTGAGAAGGCAGACACCAAGTCGAAAAAGGCACAAGAAGAGTACAAACAGTGGGTAGAGAAATACCAAGTATGTCGGGAAGACTACGTTCAGAAAATGACTGCTGCTTGCAAGGTCTGTAAAATGCTTCCCAAGTACCATATTATTATAAGTTTGTACACATGGATCGATTTATCAAAAATGAATAATTTAATTTTCCAGCACTTTCAAGATGTCGAGTCTTCACACCTCACGCAAATGAAGGAGTTTATACATACGTACGCTGACATAATGGAGAGTAATCATCAATTAATTGATCAAGTAACAATAATACCAAACTGAACATCATTTTGCTATGTGCTATCAGTTAGAAAAAATCATTAACTCTGTGGTATCTATTCCCTTAGGTAAACGTCGAGTTTCGTGAAGAATGCAATCGAATGACAGTAGAGAAGTTGCTGGACCTCTTCGTAAAATCCAAAGCTACGGGTTCTGAAAAGCCGAGTATGTTAATTATTAATTACCATATCACGCTCAGACAGTATGTCAGTGCATGCTCCCATTGTAAACTGGGGGATAATACAATCTAGTACCACTTCATCGCACTTTGTGAAGGTGGTGAGGTTCTGCTGGTTCGCATTATGTTGATAATGTATTTTTCTGTGCATGTCCGCCATAGATATGCTGGTCGTGGAGGAAATCGGAAACGGTGATAACCTGATAAAAGGAAGTGTAAGCTTGGACGACAAGTCTGTGAACGGTGACAAGTTGTCAAGTGGTAGTGAAAAGAAGAAAGAAGGTAACGTTGATAGCTCGGTTGAAGAGATACGAGCGAGCAAAGGGTCCCGCAGGACTACTTCCCTTCTTAATCTCTTCATCCCTCTTTCCCAGGGTATGTTTCAGGCAAACGGGCTATGTGCTGCTGTTTAGTTATTAGTACATACTACTTGCACTGCCTTTCTCTTCAGTCATGTTCACTTGATCGACTCATTTCAGAGCTCTTACACGTACCTAGCAACGACCACATAGGTTCGTGCCAAAAAGTTTTTTTAGCTAGTAATAATGTAACTTATTGTGTTTTGAATCAGTAAACACCCGAATTAGACGGTTTAGGCCGTGATAGTTGATGCCATCAGACTTCCCACTTGTTTAACCAGTTATTGTCAATCGCATTCAGTAGTAGTGTTGTATACGTTGTCAACTTTTTATTATCTGTATTTTTGCATTTGAAAGCTGTGTAGTTCTCAAATCACCTTGAATCTCAAAGTAGCCGTATCCTGTACTCTTTAAGACCATAGACATTTGTGTGCGTAGGCAGTAGGCACGCTGATCAGTGACGCAAAACTTGATAGCTTCGCAATTACAGTGTCTAATCCGAAAGGCTACCTTATCTCTCCACTCCCGGTGCAATACCATCAACAAGTCGGATGATCCACACAAGGTGGTATTCCCCCGTTGTTTGGTGGGACGCCGTAACATGGAATCGACGCTCTGTACATCCGTTCTAAAATTCAGTCGTAATATATAAATCTCACGTCCAGCGTTATCTTCCAAAAACTCCTTTTTTTCCGTATTTTTCCGCTTTATTGTATCTGTTCTTGAGTGTTTTCTTCCATTCTTTCTGTACATAACGCACATGTGTTGCAGAAACCTGGCTGTGAAATGACCGTATTTGTGTTTGTCCTATAACACTTATGGGACGAAGACCTCAACTGTGTGCCATAAATTGTACATATTTAAAGCTTGTTAAACGAAATAATTGGTCGCTTTCTGTCTTCGTCTTTATATGTTAAACTACCGAGATATTTAAAGTGACTTTGTTTAACTGCTATACTCATCATTGGTCGTGTATTTGTTGTCCATCACAGATAATCCCCATGCTATGACTATAATATACTAAATAACTAAAATTCCACGAGTCACGTAGATCTGTATAAAACTGAATGACAATTTTTTAGTGTCTACTACTAAATTGAATTTTTGTATGTTCTATCCCGGTAACGTTGCATTGTAAAATGGGTATATCTGGCTGAGAATGAATTTTGTTTACTGACAAAATACCATTGTTTGTTTATGGGAACTTGGTGTTTTGAAAAAAAATGTCGTATTTGTATTGGACAAGAGTTTGATTGAAGGGAAAAAGCAAAATATCTGTAATAACTGTATTTACACCTTGGTTTGGTTTTTTTGGAATGGTGTGTTGATTGCTGGTTTTATCGTTGGTGCTTCCTTTTGAAGGTGTCATGTTTGTGTATGGGTCTTTTTTACAGGCAACAAGTGCAATAATCAAAACAAGGGAACAGATTCCCCAAACTTAGATTTGTCTTCGGGACCTGGACAAGTTCAACCTAACTCTGTGACCAACAAGCCTTCTACTCTCTCAAGATCAACGAACAGAGGATCAAAATGTAAAATACATATACTCTTTCGGCGTTTCATTCTAACAAATGCAATTCGTTTATTAAGATAATCAGTGTTTGCTTTTGTAGTAGTTGCATGCTGCTTGTGATTGTTTGCTTATTGGGTTTCTCATCGGGTTTACTTTTGCATGGGCTACTAATATGTTAATATGATAGTACTGCTTGGTTTATTTATTTTTTACCGTTGCCATCTTTCCAACCACCTGTTTTATACTTTGTGTGGTTCATGCCAGTAGTTCAATTAGCCACAAATCGCGCTCCAGTGTGGTAATATAACGTCGTAGATTACACATGTGCATCACACCTTTTTAGAATACAAGGATAAGCGTAAGTATGCAAGATTTTATGGAATACAGACGCCGAGGTTAACCTTGTAATGAAAAAACTCAACGACCAATTGAAAATATTTCCTTATGGCTTCACCTTTTTGTTGAAAGATAGGTTAGTAGGACAGATTATGAAGACGTTAGCACATAGCCCTATTGTTCGTGTTGCTCGTTGATTGAGCCATTCCATGATTCCAGTTTCGTAAAGAGTTTGTAGTTGATCCCCGTTTTAAAGCTATGAGGACAATATAACAATTTTCTTGATTCTTGCAGTATTATCCTTTTTTCGTGAAAGTTAAATAGCGCATATAACGTAGATTCAATTTTTATAAATCATTGACTACTACTACATATATAAATATGTGCTTCATTTGTAGCACGAGCTACTAACATATCCAGTTTTACTCCTGTTTATCCCCCTTCCTCTACAATCTCGCACTTGAGAGACATGTCCAAATCAAGTACCTTTGCTCGTCAGAATTTTTTTTCTTATTACATTAGTTGTTTTTACGTTTTTCTTCGTGAAAAATTTGTGTTAATCAACTGTGACTTAAATTAGTGCGTAATTTATGATTTCTGCACTGCAATATACTCATTAGGGTTCTTAAGAAGTAGGCGGGGTAAAAAGAAGGACAAGGATAAGAAACGTCACAAGAAGAATGGTAATTCTAGTGGAAAAGAAGATAAGTCGGAAGGGTAGGTGATCACAAGTTTTATTTGCATACTGTTTTGATCCTACGTATTTCGTTGGTGTTAAAGGTTATATAATGATTGAAAATGTTTTAATAGCGAGGAAAAAGATGAAAGCCAAAAGTCCGAAACTCCAACTGCCGAAATCGATGAAGAAGGATATTCAGTCCCACCAAAGTCAGCATGGGAAAATGATAAAAGCAGCTTTTATTCTAGTTCAGACTCTGATTCAGGTAAATAAGAATTTTTGAATCCGATACAGTTTACAGTATTACTGTAGAAAGGCGTGCGGCGGCGGCTTGAAATGATCATATCATAATTTTTGTGTGACTGGGATTACTTTTCAGATGATGAGAGAGAAAAACGTTTACATATCGAAATAAAACCCTTAAGTAACGGAACCGCTCCACTTAGTGCTAGTGTTGATGAGCTTAGAAGCACCGTAGAAAATCTAACTTTATCACCTGCAGGCATGACAGTGAGTGTTAGTTGTGCATTCGCTATAAACTGCAAGCAGTATTTGTGTAGTACTTTGATAGTCTATTTTATGATTGACATGTATTGTACCGTGACAGGGTCGTAAACTGCTGCATGAAGCCGATAGTCAAATGAAGAGGTCACAGTCAGTATCTCAGCAGATTGGGAGTTCTTCGCCACCTTCACGTCATCCATACACTCCATTAAGTCCACCAATTCCACCACCGAATCCTAGGTCTAGTCCAAAGCTTCCAGCAAGTGATTCATCTTCCTCTCGTTATGCAGGTACGTCCATACAAGATTATGCCAATGCACAAGTTTTGTTGTTTTAGTTTTAATTTTTGTTGCTCCTTTTTACGCTTCGAATAGACTTGGGTGATCTATTTGCAGAAATAGGCGACATGCAACCAACTACTATTCCAAAGGCGACAGCTCATCTGCGGAACACTCCCACTCCAACTGCAACCATTCCACGACCACCATCACGACCACGGCCAGAGGGACTGCAGTCACGCAATACAAACTCTCCCTCCCCTGCAATCTCAAGAACTGAAAGTATTGGTAGCTTAGAAAGAAGTATCGGAAGTCACATTGTGAGTATTCCCCTAAATATTCTCTCTGTGTTGTTTGGTTGCTATTGCTTGCGTTAGTCAGTTTCACGGTTACTAAAGTAAGTATTTCTTTGGTTTAGGTGCCAAGTAAAAATGACTGGTGATATGATGGTGTCTTTTCCAGCCGGTATTATTCAAGTTTTTGCTAATAATCCGTCTCCTGCTCAGTTGAGCTTCCATGTGCGCAGTTTACAACCATTAGATAATCTTGTTTCTAACAAGGAGCTCGTTAATGTGTAAGCTGGACATTAACGTAATCAAAAATATTTGAGTGTCGATGAGGTATAAATAACGTGATTACTAAAGTTGTATTTTCTCCTTTATACAGTGAAAAAGTGTCTGGTGGTCTTAGTTTTGAATTTAACATGAGTGCCTTAGTGGTTTTACTAAAGAATCACGCCGAACAGAATCCTCAAGCTTCATATTTTAATATTGACATTCTAAAATATCATGTACGTGTACGCAACTTTTATTTTAGTCTTTATTATACGACCATCGACTATGAGTCAAATTTAAAGACCAGTTTGACTATTTATTTTTCCTGACAGATTTCTCCGAAATCTGGTGCTGCTTCGTGTCCTCTACATTTGGTTGCATTTTGGAAATGTGACACATCACAGACGGATTTACGTATCGACTACAAGTACAACAGTCATGCAATGATAGTAATGCAGCAGGAAAATCCGAATGCAGCATTTAGTCGAGCCGACTCTCCTGTATATCCGTCTCTCTTGCAAGTTTGTGTTGCAGCGCCTGTTGACGGTGGTGTAAAATCTATGCAATCGAAACCAACAGGGCAATGGTAATACGGCAAATCACTTTAATAGCAGTTGAATTAAGTTATCATATTAATAATGTCTTCGGTTTGTAGTAATTTTATATAAGGCTTTTAATATCTGATAGGTTCCCAAATACAAATAGAGCATGCTGGAAAATACCATCCCTTTCTTATAGCACTGACAATCAGGGAATTGGGTCCTTAAGAGCGCGCTTTGAAGTAAACAACGGGCCTAGTACGGCTGTAAGTGGTATAACATTACTGGGTTGTGAACGTTTTTATGTTAAAAAAATGAGTACAAACACGTGTACAGTTAACATTGCCGTATTCTATTATAGGGAACGATTGCTGCTCAGTTTAGCTGTGAAAATTCGACCCTGTCTGGCTGCGATTTTCAACTGTCTGGATCTGGGTACAGAGTATCACTAATTAAGAAGCGATTCGTCTCCGGTACGTGGTTAAATGTCATGGTAGTTTTTGATACAGTCATAAATACTGAGCAGAATGTAATGTTTTAATGAATGTGTTATAGGTAAATACACGTGCGAGGCAGTAGACAATACTAGTCGTTATGCAGTTCCGCCCGGTCTGTCTAGCGATTCCGGAATCCAGATTTAATGTTTTCTCTCTTGTAGCAACTATCAAATGTCTTCGTAGCGTTCTTCAAACATCACGTTTACTTTTATGCGTAATACGTCTGCCTCTCGTTGGTGCACCATCAACTATGTAATCTAAAAATCTGTATGCATCTCTCAAGAATTTTGTTACAAAGCAATTCAAAATCCAATTATTTTCCGTCCTATCGCTAAATATTACGATATATACAAATAATGTTCCTACCTGCTTGTATGTGATTTCGAACAAAAACAAATGATTGTAGTTCTTTATTTTGTCTTTACGAGGTTGGACTTTTATTATGGAATCTCTGCGTAAATAAGCGTAGCCAGGCCAGTTTCTGGCCACTATCGGTTATTTCCTTCTTGTGATCTAGTAGTCAGTTAAGTCGCGACGCTTTCCTTTTCATGTTCATTTTTTCTCGGGAAATTATTCGAAAATAGAATTTTATTAAGCAAACATATAGTAGTTTTAAATGAAATTCACACTTTTTAAACAAGTCACAAAAGTCTGCACAGTTGTTCATTATAGATGCCACAAAAATTGCTCATCTGATGTTTCGAATACGTGTAATAATAAAAATCGCTTCTAAAACCTGAAATCGTTTTTGTCTGCTATGCACATATTCTTAACAATTCATTTGTAATACAATCTGCGATATCATTTAAGTCGTGCATATCGATCACTGCATATATATATCCTCTCAATTATGATTTCGTGTATATTCTTATTCTTATATGATACACCTCCACGCATATGGTGCAAGCCTAATGTGCGTGTTAAGAACTGAATTAATGCACAAATGAGTTGTTGCATGTTTTCCGAGTCCTTGCGGATGTAGAAACGTTACCCGGAAAGCTTTTATTAAATTAAAATACAGTAAAAGAATTAGCTGCTAATGGGATCCCCATCTGCTGTATTCATCTTTACTAGACGAATATTAAGTAGCTTGTGTTGTGTGCTATAGTTTTTTACTTTACTACATGCTATGTAATTTACTACTCGTTGCTTTACGATGCTGCCACCGGACCGTGAATTAGAGTTAACATGCAAATATTCATATGCCTTTTCAAATAGACAATTCTAAGCCCGACTTTTAAAAATTTATCAGTTGCACTGCAGGGAAAAATGGGCATTCATTGGAGTCTAATTGTAAATCTGGGGTGCTCATACTTTTGTAGTAACTAAACATTTGCTCTAAAAGCAACAGAATAATCATAAGTCAAGACAAACTTCAATAGAAAGCTTTTCACCCTGAGTACTTTGTAATCTCCTGTGAAATGATACATTTTTTCCGTTTTGTATTCATATTTCATTCGTACATTTTTAGAGGAGTAGAACACCTCGACCTCACGCCCCACGCCACGTACTTTTTACGAAGACGCCATGCATTGAAAATTGAAACACGAAAACATGCAACATTTTTGCAATCTCGCTCACTCCCTGAGTTTCCTTCTTCAAAAATAGACATGCATATTAAAATGTTCACCTTTTTTGTTCAAGTAATTAATGTAACAGCACACACACATTACACGGATGTACCGTACAACAAATTGAAGTTAAAGACTTTATTAGTTAGTACTAAAAGAATACCAACTCACATTCAACTCGCAGCATAATTTCACTTTGTTTTTGTTGTATTTCAAACCCGCTCATAAAAAATATTTATCAGTCCTGTTTGACCGGATAGTTATCCATCTTTTAAAACTCCTTTTGACCATAATCCATCATTATATACTATCTTTACAAATTACAAAAGTTAGCGATTCTATATTTTCCTTATCTCTCATTATCATCTTCTTGATAATGATATGTCTTTTTTTATTACACCAGTGTTCTAGGTAGGAATGATAGGATATGGGAACATATGAAGCATTTCCTTTTTAATCGTAATAAATCTTCAAGTAATAAAAACGAGAAGTTTTCCCCATTAACGAGAAACCGCCGTACGAGCTAATGGAGTATGTAAAAACATAAAGTTGATTAAATTAGCAGACACGGATGCAAGCTGACACTGCCGTTGATGCACACATTTATTTTTATATATGAATAATGTAGGCTACTATACAACCCTTTGTGTGAAGAGAGACTTGAGAACAAAGTTATCTCGTCTCTAGGAAATGTGAAGCGATGCGAAATTCACTGACTGACACTCACATCGGAACAATGAACGCAAATGTCCGAGTGACTGACTGACTGTTTATAGACAAACGCAGGATATTGCATATTACACTCATCATCATCATCATATAATCAACTCATATCGCGTCAACACGTTCTTCACGTTTAGAAAACAGTAAAACGGGGATGACTATGTGCAACGATGATGTACAACATAAAATACGTCATGATAGGTTTAGTTCTTGCACATGAGTAAAATGATATGTCACAATTTTCATTTTTCAACAGAACGGTTCAAGCATTTGACATTTGGGGAGAGAGGAGGGCTACAAGTCTAACAGAAACTTATACAGCAACGTACACCCACCAACATCCTGACAATTCTCACTTCATTTGTTCAAAAATAATTGAAGGTTTTATGAAGTCATTTTATTACTGACTGAGGGAGGAAGATGGTAGTACCACTATAGTACCTCTTTGTGGTCGTTAACGCATAGGAAGTTTCATGTAAGGATGTTAAATGCTTAGATGATACGTACAAGTGAGAAGAATTTATGCAGCCTCATGTTTCGCTTTGTTTGACACAACATGAAAGACTAATTTAATTGACAGTTAGACACACAGAGTTAGAGAGTAACATCAAAGTGAAATATGTTGGATGCGCTGGGATGATGATTCATCAATGAATCCTCCTCTAATATTTGTAATGTTAGTAATTATACCGTTTCAAGGTAAACTTTGTCCACCTCCTCTTCCCCTTCCCATTTTTTATAGTTAAACTTAATGTCATATATCTCCTATGGCAACTTTGTGATTGTGAGCATAAGTATATACTAAGTATATGCAAAAAAAAGTCTAGAGTATATTGTAGATCAGACTAATGGGAAATGTGAGGTTCACAAAGACAAAATGTGGAAGTTGAAAAGTATATCAACAAGGCTGAAAATGCTTCACTGAGGATATATCACACACACAACACAACTTCACAAAGTCATTTTTCTTTTTCTGGCAATCTATAAACATGAAGGTGCATAATGGACTGTTGTTTTGGCATAGATATATTGTTTCTCTTTTTTACTCCATACCTGCGTGGCAAATGACAACAATGGTATCAGTGACTGCCGTGTGAGAATAAATATGTGCCATTCTATTAATGGTATGCTATACGAATGCCATAATCAGCGAAATGTAAACAAACACCAAATCTTTCGTGATGATGTGCAATAAAAGGATTCTGCTCGAGAGTCGCGTTTTAACCACTGACATGCTTTTCCATTGCATGGGCTTTGATTTCATAGACCCTAAAAATCCATTTATACCTTCTCTATAAAAATTTCACTCTTGCTTTTTCAAGAAACATTCACGCCAAAAAAATGTACATTCACAGCGCTAAAAACGAGTTTGTCCTTGTTTCCTGTGACAATTTAGGATTATTTTTTTTACATCTGTCACATGCCAAATACAATGCTCTCAGCAAACTAAAAAAAAGTGACTTTGCCTTAGTTGGCAATGCAGAATTGCAAGATTGCAACCCATAACCCATCTCACATAATTTCTAGAGAATTAGCCCAATATTTGCATTCCCTTTGATTTGCATAATACTACACCCATGTCCTCCACATACTTGTCTACAAAATTATCTCTATCTGAATGGACTTGACTTGAGAAATGATTTATTTCATAGAGCCAAAACCACAAAATGCGATGCCCCACACAGAAAAATCATTTACAATCATCATCCTCCTCCTCTCTCTACCAAATCACCATTATCATCCCTTACATTCATAAAATGCAATCCTCTATTGCAATCCTTGCTCGCTCTCTTATACACAAAAACAAAACAAAAAAAAAGACTTTTTGTTGCTCTTGTCATATACCGATTCCTCCTATATATCCCACAAAAGCATCTCCTATTATTGAACTCCTCCACCTCACCTGAGGTGACGTGAGTTGAGCTCAAGCTTAACCACGAAATATCCCATCAGCTGAAATAATAACAACATTGAGAACTCACAGCAACAAGGTTTCCTTCCCTTGTAAACCTTTCTTTGCACAAAATACTCAGGCACAATCAGTGCATCTCCATTACAGTAAAATTGTACTGCATTGATTGAAGCATTGCACGGAATACCTCTTAGCGAAAATGTGCCTTGCCCAAAAGATGAGAACTCTTCGAACTCTCGTCAAGTCAAGTAAACCTCAACTAAATCCCATCCAATAAGTGCACACATCATATATATATGCAATACATTAATACATAACAAATCAACTCGTCTTTTTTTATATTCTCTCTCTCTCTCTCACTTCACAGGTATGTATTACCTGAGAGAAGTTGTGAGTTGTGAAGTTGTGCTCGTGTTAGTTTACTTACTTACGACTATGACTACAGGAGACAAGAATTTTCTATATTAAATGTTATCCCTATCTCGGTTCTTTTTATCTGAAAGTAAAAAAAAGGTCTGTTGTGAAGCTGTGTTCCACCATGAATATATATTTGTTGTGATATGAATTGCTAAAAAGAACACAAGACTGTTGTATACATGGCAGTGATATTAAAATGGGATTTTATGATGATTTTTCATCATCCCTTGCGAATACTCTGATGTGAATATATAAACCATATATTAACATACTTCCACACACACACCACCTGATATAAAGTCTTTTTTTTTATTAAACGTAAGTCTACCTAAGATATTTTATGCTTGCAATATTTTACCTACACATAGAACACATATTGTCTTTATAAAAAATGTATCTCTGAAAAAACAAACCTTATTTTTTAAGTCTTTAAGAAGGCTAACCTGGCTAGAGATATAGTATCAGTGTTCAGCATCAGTACATGGTGAAGGAGTATCAAGTGAAAAATACATTATAGACGAAAAAAAGTTCTGTTAGGGATACAGTTAAATAGTGCCAAAAGGGAAAAAATGACATTTTATCGTGTACTCTACGTCTTCAAAGTGTGCTGTACTGAAGGATAAACTATAAAGATTTTTTTCTCTTCGTCTTTGCCCAGCTAGTCATCAAAACTGACTAATAAGGTATTTGCAAAAACCACGTCATAAAAATTAGGATTGCATTACCGATTTTGTGCGTGCACTGCATGCATCATTCATTTTCCCTTTGGTTTTTATATATCCCATTGCAACTCTACGAGGTAATTTCATGCTGCATTTTTCTCTGCGTTCACAAAAAAAAATCATTTCCTCACTCATTTCATATCATAATGATAAGTCAAGGATGAAGAAATGGTCAATTACATATATCATAATAGAAGAGAGTATTAGGATAATATTGTGGATTATATAGAGATTTTTTTTTCAAAATCACAGCAAATGACTATTCTATTGTTTCTTAAAGCTCTATAATCTTGACACAAATCAGATTTTCATGCTTTGACTTTTGTCTTGTGATCTTTCACTCCTTGCGTCTTGCTCAAAGTGCACTTTGTAATAATTTATTCATTCATTCTCTGTTAAGTATATGGTTTAGCGAAGTATATGGAATTTCAGAGTGATCTAAAGACAAGATTAGGATCAAATTTTTTTGAGTATGTGTGTGCAATAATTTGCGTGAAGAGTATCAGAGTAAAAAGTGAATGAGAGTAAAGAAGGCTAATATAGATTGATGATTGGGTTTGATAAAGATTAGCAAAGCTATTTAACCATGTTACTATATCAATCTTAGGTACTCTTTCAATATGTGTTTGGTGGAGAATAAGTCGAAAAAAATTAGTTGTAAGTTGTGTGCACTTTAAAAGAACAAGGAGTAAAACATTTAACAAAATAATCCTTTTTATTGTTTCAGGCTTCAATAACAACACACAAAGTCTAGCTTAGAGAGCCTTCTGCACTGATTATGATAATTTAATTTATACATTTGGAGTTTCGATCAACTGCCTTTTCGACTGTGAAGAAACATAGGATTTTTTAAGGTAATAAAGCTTTAAACCCTGCTAAACAAAATTATACACAATGATTAAGTGCACATGTAAAAAAGAGCCAAAAAGCGTTTACAACTCACGTTCTCAAAAATCCTGTAATGTAATCATATTCTCACTGTGAATATATTAAATAACAGGATTATGTTTCATTTCAGGGGGAGTTATTATCTCATCCTGTTACTAGTTGATGTGCATCATTGCCTACTTAACTTGTTCAAATGATAGAAAAGTGAATATTATATGAATGTTTGAAGGCTTCGCTTATAATATTCTAATTTGTGGTGGTTGGAAGTTGGAAAAGTGATTTATAATTTTTTTGGGATTCCTGATTTTCTTCTCTTGAACACGTTCCTATATTCCCTAACAAAGTAAGAGTTGGATGCAGATTGCAGACTGTGTATTTCAAGTTGGCTAATCTCATGCAAGCGTGTGTGTACGGTGTGAATTACAAAGAAACACATTTATGAAATCAATGAGTTGTGTTTGATTCACGATACAGTCATAATCAGTGATTGAAATGAAATGCTCTGATTTAGATTGAAATTATATGGGAGAACATCAAAAAGAGATTTTCATATGCTTTTGACAGAATGAAGTCAGACCTGAAATTGTGCAATAATGAGAGAGCTTTAATATAAAACCGTGTTTTTCGTGAAGTGAATTTCAATTGTTATTTGCAGCAAAATTTTCTTGTGCAATTTTAATCATATGTGTGTGTGTGTGGGTGCATTTAAGATTGAAAGAAATCGTGGCATTTAATTCGAGATTTTTATTCGACTGACGACAAAGAAAAGAAAATGATTAGGGTATAGTATGAAATTGATTCGCTAAAACCGGATTGTTCCTATGCCAAAAAGGGTACACCCGTAAATATAGACGGAATCAAGAGTAAAATAGTTTTTTAAAAATCAGTGATTAATTGTAACTTGCTAAATATGGAAACTTTGTTCTAGAAACCTGAAAATGGACTATTAAAATCCAATCAGCTCAAAATGACTTAGTGTATGAAGAATTGTGTTTTTATTACCGTGACCAAATTTTGTGGAACCAAGAATGGCAACTGGATTTGTGACTATTGTGATAGTGAGATTTGACTTAATTCACGAGTGACTTTGTGGCAGTCTCTGCCCACCACAAGCGTTTTTAATAGGCAATACATTAGCCTGATGCAGATCGACAAAGATGTTGGTAGTTTTATCACTGCGTAATTACACTTGTGGATTTCATTAGTTTTGTGTACTTTTTTATATTTTCATGCATCATTAATTCCTTTAAAAATTTGAAAAGAAAATCATTCGTGAGATATGTGATTTTTAGCCTTCAACTATCCCTGCCATTGAATACATATTGTGAAAAACAAACTGTCAAAACTTGAGATTAGTAACTTGTATGTGGAAATGACAAACAAGGTCGAATATATATACAGCCAGACAACATTGAACTGTCATTGTCATATCGTGCAAGTTCTAATAGTGCAACTAAATTGAAAACTGTATTTGCTCAGAAAAAGAAATTTTTGGTGCTAGAGACTGAACTTATGAACCATTTATACTTTGGTTAAGCAGTTTTGTAGCTTTTTACATTAACTAAACTTTATTTTAAACACTCAACGACCGACTTAAAACAGAAGTCTAAAAATAAGCAAATATGTGGACTCCTACGCATGTTCAAGTAACAGGTACAGTTCAATATGCGTTTAAACAAAAATAGAAATACACAATTGGAAAATTGCTTTCTAGCAATACAATACAATTAGAAGAAATAAATGTTTCTATTTTTAAATTATAGTCCAAAAGGCGAAAGGACTCTTGCTGAAAGGGAAAAATGGTAAAAACAATTAAAACATTTACAACGTACTTATACCAACTGCATTTATCTTCTTTGAAACACCCATCATGATTATTATCATAATTTGACAATGATCATTACAGGCACAAATGACGCTTTCGTTACAATATCATTGGGCAAAGAGAAATACCAAACATCAGTGAAGGAGCGGGCTCTGGATCCAGTTGATTGGCACGAGGAATGTGAACTGTAAGCCAAGAATAATGGTTATATTATAGTTTGTGACGTTGTTCGGGAGTACTATTTTGCTCGAATAAAGGGGATTGTAAGAGTCCATAATTTCTAACCAAATATTTCTCTGGTAGGGCCATTCCTCGACATGGAAATAAAGCAGAGATTGTGTTGACTGTATTACATCGAAACTTCATTGGGGACGAGTTCCTAGGTCAAGTTACCATTCCGTTGTCAGATTTTGATGTATATGACAAGCCAAAGAATCGATGGTACAATCTTAAATGCAAGCCTGGCCAAGACAAAACCAACTACCGAGGAGAGATTGAAGTTCGTGTTAACTTTACCGTCCAGTCTGGTGTCACAGCGGCGGGTAGCTTAACTGAACTGAAGAAAGATGGAATTCGAGCTTCCTTCGGGCAGCTTTCCCACAAAGTTGGAAATTCCATTGGTTAGTTTTAATAGTCAGAGGTGATTAGAACCACTTGAATAGATCACATAGACCTGTCATTTTGTTTATTGATCATTCATAGGTGGGAGTCTTCTGAGCTTGAAGGGCAAAGATAAAAAAGGACTTAAAAGCCTTGCCAAAGCAGTGGGTAACAAAGTCTCAACGTTACCTGGTCGAGGACATAAGAAACGACAAGAGGACAGTTTTGGTGCTATTCCTGAACAGCAGACGTATACGAAAAACACAACGAATGCAAATCATAAACTGCCATCGAATGATGCAGACCCTGGAGTAATTAGTGATGACGAAGATGAATTTAGGGTAGAGAGAGTATTTATGTATATGCCGTTGTACCGTTTTTTCTCGTTCAAGTATTACCGCTAATTTTTATGTTGCTAGTTTGATGAGCTCTCGCATAAAAGCAGTCATAGCTCTTTGAGCGTTTCTCAAGTTGCTTTATCCACACCAAGGGATGGTTCTTTGGAAAATCTTGGTGGAGGAGAGTTCCTCCGGCGAAATTATGCAACGCCCCCTCCTGTAAAACCAAGCAGAAATTCCGACCATCCTCCAGAGAAACCAGAGCGGTGGAGTACAGGACCAGTTGATGATTGGGAGGCGAAATTATTTGGAAAGCAGAACATCCTAGACAGTGAGTTAACTTTTAATTTCTAAATATTAGCTTAAAGACAATCTCGATCGAGCATGATTAATGGGAATAATCGGTGTACTTTATTTATCTTAGGAGCAGCATCTCTCAAGTCCTTGGGGAAAAATTCTATTGGTAACGGATATAATTCAGAGAAGGAAGACACCAAGGTCAAAGAAGAGAAGGATGAAGAAAGAACGAATTCAAATGTATGTATTGAAGAATTTATTATTAAGCTTGTAGCACTGCCTGTATTAAATGCACTGCTAAATATCAATATCAATTGCAATTCTATCCAAAATCTTAGATTGATTCTCCATTAAAACCAACATTCCAGAGTATTTTTACCGCACCAACAAAAGAAAAGGAACCTGTACCGAAACCACGACAGTCGCCTGTTGTTACCAAACCTGAAGAGAAAGTTAAACCCGCACCACCTGAGGAACCTTTGCCGAAAGTAAAACCTGCCCCTAAGCCGATCAATGTGAGTGTATTAGAAAAAGAGCCTCAAGAGCCTGAAAAACCCGTTAACCAAGTTGTCAAAGAACCTCCAGCACCTACTATGGTCACACCAACGAAACATGGTATGCGAAAGGTTTCTTTTTCCTCAATAAGAAAATGCCATACAATATTTGAAATTACATTATAAATTGTGATATGATTTATCAGTGGTCGATGAAGAAGTGCCAAATCAAAAGTGGACACCGGTGGGAATCACAAATCCAATCCGTCAGAAGGAAACCCACCAGGAAACTCGTTTTCCGAGAGAAATTCTTAAGAAATTTGAAAATAGGTCTCGCGAGGTATTTCATGCTCACAATAGTTACTAAAGAACCGTTGTGCCGTAAAGTCTGGCCACAGATTAATATATTACTTAATTATTTTGCAGGACCTCATTGAATTGATCATCAAACAACAAACCACGCTTGAGTATCAAAAGCATAAGTTGAATGACATGGAAGACTACATAGACAATTTGCTGGTGCGTGTGATGGAAAATAAACCGACACTTCTTCAAACACCCTACGTGACTCACCGTCCCATGAAGTAAACCAAACATGATACGCACAATATTGAATGAAATTGCTTTAAATGTGAGCCATCTTCCTGTTTGCTGTATGTTGCATCCCTTAGTATCCAATCCTTCTTGCTATGTAACAGCTTGTGCTTTGAACAGAATGGTATAATTGAAATATAATCACATTCTAGGTTTTCCATGGAAAATGCAGGAGACTGGTTTTCCCTTTCGGATTGAGCGTTCGAAACCTCCATCTTCCTGTATCACAAGCAATAATCAACATAACGGCAAAGCTGTGAAGCAACTGGTGCTAGAATGATGTGTTGGTCAATTTCCTATATAGAATCTCGATGATGAAGCCGTCATACCTTCGTAATTATGAACGTAGAGAAAGTATCAAAATGTAATTTACTGAACAAAATAATCGATGGGTAAAAGTGCTAGTTTCAAGTGAATTTTTTCTCTCGAAAGGAAAAGTATATACTATACTTCGTTTCATTAGTTAGAAGTGCTTGGCTTACTTACAACTACTAGTTCTGTTTAATAGAGCCAGTTGACTCTATGTATAGACTAATGGTAGATACTAACGTCCATTCTCATAATAGATGTTAAAATACGTTCAGTCAGCTAGTTCGTTTACTGTACGAACGTACACATTTGTGGTGGCTTGTAAGTGCTTCTACATTAATGAAAATGAATGCAAAGGTTTTAGAACAAAATCAAACCATTTTTTCACTGTGATCGACATATATAGCCATGATTTAACGTTGTTAACTCCATTTCCCATTTCTATTTTACTAATTCTAATTTTGCAAGTCAACAATCAAATTTCAATTGAACTTGAACAATTCATCAATAAACATGGGAGCATTTACACGTCCAATAATGATTAAGTAAGTTTTATCTAAAGATACTGGAGATTCAATAAACCTTAACTCATTTCCCAAGTGAATTATTAATTCAACTGACGCTTATGAATATCAATTATTTACACTTTTCATTGCCCATCATATTGCATAAATAGCACTTTCAACAGTTTATTGATTTAGTTTAGAAACATGACTACAAGCTATACTTTACAACAAAAACGACTGTCGTGACTAAATATATCACAAACAATTTAAAGATAGGACATGAACACTTAATTCTTTTACCAGAAAAGACAATAAGTAGACAACAGTTTAATAAATTATATATAAAATAAGTTAGTAATTTTGAATCACTGGTACGTTTCAAATACATCCTGACTTAGAAGGGACCGCTAAATCTTTCCTCTGAGTCGTTCACAAAAAATGCTCCAACAAAACATCACACTAACTTAACTCGAACCATAACTTACAAGAATACAAATAGAAAATTATATAGGTATGACAAAAAACTGTTACCAATATATTAATGCTGCTAAGTAAAACACCTACATTATAACAACAATGATTCATTTAACCCAAAGAAAATAATAATTAAGTAACAAAAAACCATCGGTTAAAGGTATGATATCCATAAATTGCAGTACCGGATTAGTGAAACATTACAAACATATATCCTGATTCAGATTGAGCTATTAACCCTTTTTTCTGACTCATTCACAAAAATGTCCATTAACCCGATACATACAACTAACGAAAACATTTTAACTAAGCGTATATTGAGTTAATTTGAATACAAGGTAAATAACATGCTTGCAGAAAATAACTGGCTTTGACACATTACCGTTAGCACACACTATACACTTTAGACCATCCAAAATAGTTGGGTTTTGTGACATGACAAATAACCCGATACGTACAACTAAGAAATAAATTTTAACTAAGCGTATATTAATACGACTTAGTTAATTTGAGTACAAGGTATACAACGTGCTTGCAAAAAATAACTGGTTTTGACACATTACCGTTCAAATCACACTTAAGACTATCCAAAATAGTTGATTTATGTGACATGAAAAATAATAATCAAGTCCCAACGGGAAAAACACCCCAAAAATTTTTTGCAAAAAAAGTTGGCTATGCCTGAAACATAACCTCAATAATAATAACATCCCAATAGGAAAGACACTTTGGTGAGTTACCACAGACCAGAAAAATGTGAAACACCCAAGTAGTAATTAGTTGATTTTGTTGGGAAATGTACATGATACGCACTTTCATTTGCATCATTACCAAAGCTCTCCGCCCTTTTCCTCTGCTGGAACTTCAAGTATTCGAAGTTCATCGTTCATCTTTGCTTGGCGTGTACCTATCTCAACCCGTCCGATAATCCACGCTGGATAACCTTCTTCTTTTTCGATTTCCCTACAGAATGCTGCACCGTGTTCTTTTGGAAGGCAAATTAATAATCCCCCTATGAATAATTAAATATACATAATTGAAAACCTGAATGCATGATACAATTGTAAAATAGGTAGGGACTATA
>JAHZNA010004991.1:0-18769 GCA_027743935.1 Sinodicranocentrus sp. ZH6 | reverse complement strand
CCTTAGAACACTCATTCCATTCAAAAAGTACGAATAAAATGCGCACAGACAGACAGACAGACACACACACACACAGACGGCGCAGACGATTTCATAAGCTCGCTCAAACACTTTGCGAGCTGATAAATGCCGGTAGCATTTCAATTAAATTATCATGTTTCATAAATTTAACTGAGTACGAATGGATATTTTCATTTTTCTTTTATCCCCTCCTTTAAAATTATTTTGAAGACACACAATAAGCAATAGCGTAAGCAATCTCTCTCTACACCAATCTTTAACAAAATTTCATTTTCTTTAGAGCAACGACCGGATGCGATTAGCGGAAAGAACTATTTTCATTTCGTAACAAGTTGAACAACAAAATCCCCGTACAGTAGTTGAAGGTGTAAAAGGAGGATATACGAAAAAAATTGTAATGTATAAACGTGCAATAGTAAAATAGAGCCTTGTTACTGTTATTTGCAGAACGTTATTTCATAATCATAAACTATCTAGTCAAATCTATCTACCTCGACCTCCTGGCACTTTCATTACATTAACATAATTAAATTTTATGTTTTCGGATGTAATTAAAACTGTTTGTATGCACAATTCCATCCTACGCTGTTATAGCTTAAAACTGAAAACATTTCTAAAGAGTTCTAGACGAGGGAAATAAACTCGTATCTAGTGAAAGGAGCGGAAAGGAGAAAATTCAAGGAAAACTTTCATTCCTTTTCACGAGTTGAAATGCGCGATAACTGCTTCCTAACTTTAGTAGCTACAGGCATTTGAATAAGTGGTGGGCATGGTTTAGGTGGGGTTCCTCTTTCCTTGGCTTGGCACGGCACAGAGACAGATAGCAAACAAAGGCATGCCGAAATTAAAGGAATTGCTACTTTTTAAGTTCGCTTTCCTGCTACTTTACCATCATTGTACAGCTATTATAAGCATGGGAATTGGATGACACGACCAGAGACCCCAAACCAAGGAAAAACATTTCAAATGACTTCAGGATACCTCATTGCAGCCGAGATTTAATGCTGCTTTCGGTTAGGAAAATGAGAGCCGAGAAACCATGTTCCTGACGACCACACGCTTTCTCCGCTGCGACAAATTGTACGAGCATGGTAGAAAAAAGTACTGACTGAGCGCTTGGTATGAATAGTAATGGCCACTTAGGCTTTTACAACGTTTTTGAATATGCCACAAGGCTCACAAACAACAGATACATAGGTCTCTCCTCAGCCAGACCACCGTTGTATAAAAAGAAAGAAAAACCTGGTAAAAGAGTTATGCATACAGAATACATACACATGGATGGAGAGAGCTAGGCAACTAGAATCTGACCCACCACCACTAACTCTCACTCTAACAAACATATATGAAACGAGAGAAATAATATATCTGATATTAGAAACCAAATCCAGAGAGAAGCATGCACACGATTGTATGCATCTACGGATGAATGCACACAGTTACCACTACATCTTTTCGAGATGCTGTGCTTCTGATGTGTTAAACTAGCAAGTGAAATGTGAATTTCAACTGTGAACGAGGCTGTGAGAGGGGAGCATTAGGAAAATTCAAATAAAAAATTCTTCTCGTAACCCCCACAAACAGAGTCAGATTGCCAAGACCCTTCTTTTCCTTTACTCTCTCTTTCACTGTCCAATATAACGAAACGTACGTACGTGTCATTCATTCAACCCAATTACGGGCGGGTTTGAGCTAGACTCTACTGTGTAAGTCTCGCTGTTAGCGTCCTTTCTCATCGTATATTCTTGACTTAGCTACTGCCGTCTGCAGAATTGCGAGACGTGCAATAAGGCCATTTGAAATGACAACGGGAAATCTACAACTGTGCGCTACGTAATTCACCATACCACTTACAATAGACCGTTTCTTACAAACTGTAACTTACATCTGAACATTTTGTACCTCTCATAGTTCATTCTTTCCTTTCCAGTTATCCCCAACAACCCCAGCTTTCCATTGTTGGTGTCAATAACAGCCTAGTCAAGACGTATGAGACTAATTCACAGATTTTATAAGTGTCTATCAGAAACACGGGCTCGTGTTTTAGATACATATATAACTGTAAATTACTACACACTACGTCTTATGCTTTCCAACTTTCCTTGGAAAATACTTTTCCTTCACCAACTTTGTTATTTGCAGGATAAACTTCCTCTTTGACAGTATTACTACGTTCAAGCACTTTTCATTCGCTTTCGGCTTCTTTAGATATCAAAATTAGACATGAGCTTTCAATAATTTGTTCCAACACTTAGCACATAAATTTCATCCACATGCGCATGTTTTGACTCAAGGTAAATCCAGAATAAACTTTTTTTCCTTTCATTCAACCGCATTGAAGTGAATTCTTAGATCACTATATCCACGTGCGAATAGTATTTTGTACACTTTACCCTACACACTAACTTTAAATATGTACTTATGAATGTGTGTATGGGATGTGATGCTTACACCTCGTACAAAATATAAAAATCACTTGGCAGTTTGTAAGTATAAAAGGAGAGAGTATCGTGCGTTTCCCCCGTTTTTCATAATACGGATAAGGTGTTCCTACAAATCAGTCGTTACCTATGACAAGAAGCGATATGAAGTAGGGAAACCACACAGAACGAGAGTACATATATTACATTACATCTCCTTGTATACCCTTCCACAGCCGCTCTAAACGAGTTTAGAGCTAGTGGTGCTGCAACCATTTCCAACTTTCTACTCGAACTCCACCTCGCAATTCAGTTGCCATTGAAAGTATGTACATACATAGCAAGCAGTAAAATCGAGCAGCACAAAACTTTGCTCTTCCCAAAAACGAGTGAAAACATAGGATCCCTCTTTCACTGTGTGACTATACACTGATGTAATCAGCTCGAGGAGAAAATTTAATTTGCGACCTCAGAGGTTTACAAATTGCCTGTCGAGAAACGTGCCACAATAAAATGAGTGCAGCAGAACCAAGTCAACCAGCCAACCAATAGAGAAGGAAGACTACAGATATGTATTTATCGGACGGGGGAAGGGGGATATTAGGAGAGAGGAAAAGAATGAAATAGCGAGTTTTGCTCACTCCATCGTTTTCAAACTCGGATGAATTCACCACACCGCAGTAGCATATAACTTTTTCATTCTCCTGTAGTATCCACTTCCATCTATATACTAAAAAAAGTTATAGACAGTTGGGTACTATACCTGATTTACTTTCCCGAGTCGAAAAATACCTTCTGTTATATTAGCCAAGAGTGTAAAGAAGAAACAGCTCATCACTGCAGGTTTTTCATTTTCATTCGACAGAGAAACTTCTATTCACTGGAGTATTTTACTTATATCTCACCCTCCATATGCCTCGAAAAAAACGACTTACAACAGCATTCATAGTGTACTTGTAAGACGTAAGGAAGTAACCTTACGATGAGTGAACATAAAACATGCCATGCCATATTATTATACAATCTGAAGAAATGCCACGGCAAAACTACAAATGAAGTCTCGTTCTCATTACTTTCCCTCCTGGTGGTAGTGACAGTGGCGTTAACTCAGCCGGCAGCTCCGTACATGCGAGATTCCTAAATAGATACTGTAAAGTAACAGCAATATTCAGGGAGAGAACGAGGAAAGGAAACGTAGATAATACGGAAGAAGTAATTTTGTGACAGACAGACAACCTAACCACTTTCACTCACTCATTCTTCTATAATACTTTTCTATCACCACTCATCCTCCACTTTGAGCTGTCTTTCCTCTGCGCCATCATGATGAAAAATTCGCTTACGGGTTTGCTTCGTGAATGCTGCTGCTAAGTCGATTCCCGTCTTTTATTGCAGTCATCACTGCGGTAATTTGAAAATTAATTAAGCCCTGTAGGCTTAGCCACATCACCGACTCGTTTAATAACATTCCTTTTCTATTACCGCTTACGCCATGTTGATATATTCGTGCAGAGTGAAAATCATTATTTAGCTCAAGCTTTCCCAACTCCTAAAACGAGAAACTTGTATTTATTGCTTTTCACAGTCGCAAAAGGATTAGTCAACAACAGTACAACTTGCGGCAATTCAGTTAATGAGGAAAAATATGCCAGATTAAATAAGATTCAAACCTACCAAATATTTCGCCGATCTGGCACCAAACTTCAGAGAGAACATGAAGTGGATTCTAGACTGTCGGATTCATTCCGGTTGACAGCGATAAGATAAATCAATTTACAAAACTATCCACCCATAATGTTCATTTGATTTAAGCACTTCGAATCACGCGTAAGCGCAAACCCCACACACTGATTCATATCACACAATCTTGCCATGGGCTCATTTATATATGTATAGGTAGGTAGGTATGAATGAAAGCATTTGAGAATGGCATGTTTATACTGTACCTCTTCCGCCTCCCTCCACCATCTTCATTGTCCATACTACTCCAGTTCTGCTGTGACTGTTGTTGCGATGAATGGTTCTACAAAACAATTAGATTGTAATAAAAATTAATTAATTATTTTATAAAATCATGTGTGCCTTTTATAAAGCTGTGTGTTACGTCATAAATATTTCATCTTTAACTAGCAGTATATTTACTACAATGTACATTGTACGCACAAAGAACGAATGCATAGGTAGTTGTATGTCAGCAACGCTGTTTTACTAATTATGGACAAACAATGGACTACATTTGTTGCATGTATAGTACCACCTCAAAACTTCTAACAATGAGTAAGCTTAAGTGAGAAGTGAGCCATGCAGATTAAAATCCATAACACGAAATAAATAAAAATCAAATCAGCACACGTCTCCTACAATCAGGTAAGGTTATAGCTAGATAAGTTCAAGAGCATTTGATAAAGTAGATAAGCGAATCGATTGTTGGTTTGGTGCTCGTTTATCAAAAATTAAACTTAATATCTAACACATAGCGTAAATTTAGCCACGAAACTCAACTCATGCGCATTCATCATTATTGTCCCACTAACTAAAAAGTACTTCATACCATCAACCATTTTGATGAAAACAATGAAGTTCAATCGTGATTCAATTTCATTCATTTAGATTTTTGTTTTGCCGTTGCAGCTTACCTCTGCAACTTTGTAGGTGTCATCATTAAATGTAGGCAGAGTTGTAATGGTATTCAAAAAATATCTGCGATAATTAAGCTGCAGATTGCTTTCTTCATTAGCACGAAAACTTGTCCTGGGTAATTTTCTTGTTAATTGCTTGTCTGTAGGACGTTGTGACAGTGACACGATTTGACTTCCGATATTTTGGTGTATCAGTTCTTCGTCAGGTTCGAGATTAATATCAGGAAGATTAGACTGTGAGGGTAAAATTGTCGAATTAATTTACTTGTTTATACGCTAGTAGTCGATATCCTACCAAGACATTTCAATACTAAAAGAATTTCTGTATAAAACGTGCAACATTATGAGAGTATCTTCGTATCACACATATATACATACATATACATGAAAAGTTCACAAAAGTAAAATGTGTTCGAAATTAATTCAATCTTCCCGAAGTGACAGTTGAGCCAAACTCATTGTCAGTATTCAGATTTCAGCCAAAACGATACACAAACACGATGAAATGTCTATTCACACCAATGTCACCTACCTAATAAAAGCTGATAAAGGAGAAAGAAAGCTCAGAATTTCCATCCACAATCAATGCATTAGCGAACGTAGCGTGTATAACCATGTATATTATGTATGTTTGTGCAATGCCATTAAAATATAACACATGACGAAAATCCTACTAGCTATTTAAGTACTTAAGTCAAACGCTTCGTGGTATTACACTTATGAAGCTCGAAAAGTGTGAAAATATTGAAAGCCAACAAGCCAAGGAGCAGCTCAAACCTCTACTCAGGGAAGCCTTTCATAAGCATTTGCTCCAGTTAGAGGTTCGACAATTGTCGCTGTCAATTCATACGGGCAACATTATCAATGATATTGAAGTTTACTTACATATAGGTAATAGGTAGTAATGGTTGCTCGAACCGTACTTTTAGTATGCAATATGTAGGTAGTTCCTTTTATTTAATTAATACGCTTTAGCGTCTTTAGTTTTTTACTTGAAGTTTAATGCATTTAGAGAGCTACTCTATCTGTGACTGAAAGACTACGAGTCTACGAGAGTGTCGATTTTTCCTTTTCGCAAGGAACACAACTAACACAAGTTCTTAAGTCTGTTGTTAACCATATCAAAGCGATATACGCCACGCAGATTTAAGACAGCACAACGAAACGTCAAAAGCGAAACACCTTCAACTTCATTAAAAATTACTTTCAGGATGAGTAACACAAAAATTGCTTATTCGAAGTCGCTACGCACATCCATTCGTTAAAAATTTCAAGAGCAAGCCTGAAGACTTGAATTGAACTCTACGATAACTAGTAACTAGATAGAGCCTGTTTTGCAGCATTGATATTTTTCACATTCCAATGCACAACCAAAGGGATACACGTACAGTAAACTCTAAAAATGTCCATGCAGACAAAAAAATATTTCATTTGTTCCGTTCCCAGGAAAAGGATTACATTACAAGTTCAGCATACCAATAGATTAAAAAAGTTTAACAGGTAGTAAATAAACCTGAAAAATCATCATATAAGACTTAAATACATTAATATCTCAAAAAGGATTCGCACTTATCTCTAGTTCTTATTACATATCATTAGAAGTACATCATTTAGGTTTTACTGAAACGGTAACACAAGGATATGTGAATATTTAATAAGCCTTTTCTCAGGGATTTTTACAGGTAAAGCCACACTGCAAGCCTCAGCCACTCACCCTGCATTAAAGAACATTTGCGATAATTTGCCTGATGGCTTACCAAGTCATCAATTTATACTAACCCTCTGCAACGCCCTCAAGATATTAGATGAAGGGTGCCAGCCTACTACTATTACACATGAAACAAACAAGTTCGATTCATGTTCCGCAACCATTAATTACACGTGAAAACCTTGAAGACAATAATGACATCATCAGCCAACTCAAAAAATCAGCACAAGTCGCTGATAAAAGCTGAAATTTGATTATGACTTTCGGCGTTACATCATGCAGGATGTGAGTAATAATGCAAACAAATGCCTACCAATAATGCAATGGCAAAATTTGCAATCCTCCCTTTAAGGAATGATTTATTCTTCGTCTCGTCACTTTGACAGATGTGACCACCTACACCAGTGTTCTACAATCTTCAAGACTGCATCATGAAAAGAGTAAATTATTATTTGAATGCTTAAATTTGCGCTAAGGTATACACAGTCAGACTAACTGAAAAGCGCTGAAATACCTAATAGTAAAACTGTTCTGTGTAATTTCACGATTTAACTGGCATTTTAACCACAATACCGACGAAATGAAGAATATCTCGACTATGTATCTATCTACCAAACCCTGGCACATGGCATACACATGAAGAGTGAAGAACATTAGTTATGCCATCCATTCGTTGTCTGATTGTGAAGTGCACGGAACAGAACATTACATTACATATCGTTCGGCCAATTAACAAAGTCATTATGAAAGACGAACATTTTTATCGGTTGTGTCTCGTGAAATTTCTACAGCATGCAAAACATTGTTACCTCGAAACTCATTCCTCATAACCATAAACCATAAATTCAATACCGAGCATAAAACGTCGTAATAATAAGGCATGTCCTTTGCCTCCACCTACATGTAGCAAGCTGGCTTAATGCAAAATAGGATTTAATAACAGCTGTGTAATACATAAGTATAAACGCAAAAAATCACAAAGGACGGATGGTTTGTAGAGAATAAAGAAGGAAAAAAGAATCAAGCGAAAAATTGCAAACTTTACCATTTACGATAGTTGGCTACATAATTTTCACATGCAAAACATTTTCTTCAGAAAAAATTCAAGCCGCGTTGCACACCATTCCTTATAAAAACAATTATTTCTGTCACCCGTATAAGGAGAAGAATGATGTGATGCTTCAACCTATGCATGCACGAACATGATACGGTCAAACCCTTTCAACTTTACATCCTTTCCAAAATTGGTAAGGTCAACAGATTTGAAAAATTTCCTCAAATATTACTTTCCATTATAAAATTCCATTATAAAAGTAGTACCTGAGGCTGAAAATGAAGCTAGAATTTAAAGAGAAGCTTTGAAAAAAATTGAGTAGGATTCAATAAGTTTTGCATAATAGATAGTAAGTGATGAGATGAGTATGAATCACTGATCCTGATCCTTTAAAGGATGTCATCATAAGTGCAGCTCGTCAAATCGTTTTTGCATTACATTGTTGCATAATTTCCACAGCCAACAACAACAATAACAATAAGATGTTCGCCTTATAATTATAATAAAGAAGTTCAACTACGAACTACGCTATAGTACCCGAGTTAATTATGTCTAACTATATCTGTGCGATAACTAAAAGTCATGATACAATGAAGTTATGCAATGGAGCTTGTCCTAGTCCGTATAAAGAAAGGTACATCAAGTGTGTCAGTATCACAAATTCGAAATTCAACACCAAGATAATCCATCAAATGAATATGAATTCGAGCACTCATATTCTTAACCTCGTTACAATGTAACATAAAACATAACATCATTAACATCCATCCTTTCCTTAAGTTTGTCGAATAACGAAGAGAAACATTTAATTCAATCCCAACAGTCAACGACACAAAACAGGCTAGTGCAAGACAACGACAGGAGCAACAAAAAATCCTACTTAACAACCAAACCACTACGCACACTTGCACTTAGCACACACAACAGTCGACATCATCATCATAAAAAATATACAATCTTTAGAACCATCTATTAAAACTTTCCTACTAATGTAAAACATTCATCCGTATAAATGCTTAAGATCTTTATATACCTTAAGTATCACGTTGCTTTTATGTCAAGTCAAGCCAAAAAAGAAGAACGAAGCAGCTAACATAAGCTGAGAAAAAACAGTAGCACCTGGTAGAAGTGCAAAATCAAAGTATTTCGCTTTCGCTTCTCTATCTGGCTTTCAAACTTTATTTTCCAAACTCACGTACTCAGGTATGTGTTTGTCGTAAAGTGTTTAAATGCGATTGATGCGAAGGTGTGCGTATGCGGTAAGCAATATTGCAATAATTCATCTAACAGGCTGCAGTTGATCTAATATGACGAGAGTTCTTATTCAATCAGTCATATGAAGACAACATAACTGTCATATTTTCAATTACAACTGAAACAATTTCAATGGCAATTCTCTTAAAACAATGGGGTTCATTCAAGTAAATTCGTCTAATTATTTTCGAATATGTTCTATCTCGAATCGTCCCTGCTGTTATTTGTTTCTATTTAACTCTGTTGCTTTACATTCACAACATTTTAACTTGCAAAAAATTTTCTGAAAAGAAATATGAAAACTGAATTTACTTTTGCTCTGAAAACTAACACAAGAAATGCTACTTATGTGTTCATAGTGCGTAGTTGATAACCAACAATTACTGTGGTCCATCGTGAAATTTGTTGTCACATTTCACATTATTGTCAGTGATGCATATCTCACACTGTGCATCTAATGCCCACATGTAGTGAAGTAAGTACATTGATATACATTACAAAAACAATTTCAGATAAACCAAAATCACGTCCTTCCAAGTGAAACCCGATATATGCTTCATTTTCATTCTTACGTGACTAGCTTTGAACCATGACTTCATTCAAAAATCATAGTAGGTTTATTATGATGAACACGAATGAAATGAACAGGTAGTAGAACATGAGAATAGGGTAACAAGTTTAACACTCACAGGAAACTATCTCCACAGTCCACATCATATAGTTTAAGATAATCCTAAGTCTAATAACCTCATAATCAAACTTTGCAAATTATAAGTATTTTTAAACAGGAGTATTCCGTAATAAATTGATTGCACTGTGCAACTTTTTTTTGACAACATGTTGTAATCTGTTCTTGTGAATATCTTAAACCGTGTGTCAATTTTTTATGCATTTAGTCTTGAATAACCAAAGGTCTTTTTCTGTTTTTTGGGGCGTATTTGCTACAAGCATGCTATATAATATAACATAGTATAATTTAAGTTTATATTCTTGAATACAATTTGAATCATTATTTTTCAATGATTTTAGATTTGTCTAGAAATAAACAATGTTAGACCATTAGCATTAGGAAAAACTCCACACCGGGTAAATTAAGACAGTGCGCTGCAAATGTAGACTTTTAAGTATTAAAGACTTGCTTGTAAGTAAAGAGTTAGCATGGCATGAATACAAAAGACAAAGTAGTACCAATTTAACATGAATTTAACAGTTTTTTATGCAACATCAACAACGGACAGACAGCTAGGTAGTCTCAAGTCTGTTTTGATTTTTTACCCAAACCCATATTTTTACTTTCGATTTTGTGTTGTGGGGTGAAGTGATCTTCACCACATTGTAACATTTTGCTATCTTCTGCTACGAATTACGATTACGATAACGGTTGTTGTTGTTGTCCTACCTAATAGAAATACGAACTACCTTTTATTTGTTGTCCTAGCCAACTTGTCATCAGTCTATAGCCGTTAGCTTCAAGTGCGGAAAAGTAAAAGGGTATTGATTGATGTTCAATCTCAGAAAATCCGTGTCTTGTGTCTTGTCAATTGTTAATCAGAAATGCAACGACCGATGCAGCCTTACAGTTGAATTAAGTCTGCCTGCATCATATTATTAAATAATAATTGGTTCAAGTATTTTTACAGAGCACACAAGTAACTGTAGCTGCTGACTGAAAAACGCTACGAACGATAAGAAGCCAACGCCCAAATACTCGGCTACTTCCTCTTGTAAAAAACGTCGCTGTCATACGAGCCAATATTTTTATTCGCCTCTAACTCATATATTGCCATGCATATTGAAAGAGCCAACCTACATATCTTCGAGCCTTTATAATACGTAATACAAGTGCTACCTCTTTCACGAAGATAAAAAAGATTCAGCATTCAGCATGAACTGTCCATCAGTAACTCAGACTCTCAGCAGCACATTTATTATTAAATGTGAGAAGCCGAGAAGTGCACTGTAGTACAGTACCCTGATAAATCAAGATGCACCGCAGTCACAGCATGACATATGTAGGTATGCTATATGCACTTTCTTATTAAGAATTGGAACAGTCATCTCTAAACTAAAATATAAGGTATGGTATAGCTTATGCCTAGCTTGTGCCGCACAAAATATCGTGTGCATTTATTTTTAAGTGCCTAGATATTGTTTAGAAGACTTCTTGTTCAACAACTGACAATGAGTCTGCTGAATAATAACACCAGTCAAAGTTGTGTACAGTAAAAAAAAACTGCTTCGATGTCGTTCTTGCTAGTGTAAATGTTATGCATGCAAGATATAATACTGAAATTGAGTCAACTACATTAGAAAATAGATATGATATTAGCCATAGCACATCGCACATACACAGGTATCCTTTTACCCTTCAAGCATCCCCAGAAAATGTTCCCATAAGCGCCAACACCTACTATGTTTTTGTACAAGATGAGTTCAACAACTACATGCATAGTTTATTTTCGAGTGAGGATATGTCGACCGATCCACTTTCCAAAATGCTCTGATTTTGATTGCGAGATTGTTACGCATGCATTTTGCATGGTCTAAGTTTACCTGAATTAAGAATAGAGACACAGCGTTGATACTTAATTTTTATTTTTGATGAAAGAAAAAAATGTATGACACAAGCAAAAATTCAGAGTTTTCACTTTCTGTGTATGCCCTGAAACTCACAGGTACTCATACTCATGCACATAATTGATACATCGCAAATGTGCATCAAGGAAAAATTTGGATAAGCAACTAATTTGTTGGAGAGTAAGCATTCTGAACAAATCCTAATAATTTGCGAGGTATAATGAGGTATAAAGGGTACAGGTAAGCAGAAATACCTGCATGTCACTGATGTCACAAACTTTACACCAAGCACGACGACGACTATCAACTGTACAGCACGAAAACCTACCACTTCACACTTCAGATTTTCAGAATCAAAAATATTTAATACCTGCATCACGCATCATATTATATACGCGTTTGTTTTAATTATTTAACCATCAACTTCTTTCGGTTATTTCCAACTTCTACTTAACGGCTAATTACCCAACAAAAAGCATTAAAATACAATCATGTAAGAGAAAATTGTGAACTCAATTTGTTTCATAAACTCTTAATCAAACAACAGTGGTATGTTAATGCAACATGCCACTTAAGTTTTAATTGGCTTAAAAAAAGATTGTGACCACTATTGTATTCGTTTTGTCATTTACAATCTCACTAGGCCATGCCATGAATTAAATAGAAGCAAGCATTTCTGAGGCATTCTAATTGTGCTAACCAAAAATTACTGTATTCAATCAGACAAATTAGATATTAATAGGAAAATCAGTTAAACTTACTCTAGAATCTTCATCCAATTTCGACCTTTTGGCTCCGTTCGATTCAGCCATATACGCCATGTTTCCTGTTAGGATGGGAAGATTGTAGAGCTGCAGTCAATACTGTTTAAGATGGTAACTTGTTTCTATCACTGGCAACAATTCACCTTCTTCAAATTAAACGGTTTTTGATGTGCTTAGTGCTTACTCTTGTGAGCTATGAGTTTCTAGTTTAAAAAGAGACTGTCTAGGATTTTTTTACAAAGCAACACACTCAATGCTCATTTGCTCTTGCACATTTATTCTGGAGTGTAGGTGTATAAATGGCCCTTCTTTGCGTCGTTGAAGATTGATGTCTTCTCTTGACCTTCACAGGAACGGTTTTACCTTCTTCTTGACGTTATCCTTTCGGTCAAGTGCAAGTGTTTGCTCAACAAAGTGGTAACTTATGAATCGATGATTTTCCTGTTACAGATAATAAAACAAACAAGTGAATTAATACATTTTTGTGGTACAGAGAAATTCAGAGTCGACGAAAATTGCAAGATAATGCAAATCATATTCTCCACATTACGCCAATTCAAATAAATAATTACTTTGCCGTATCTGTCTTTCTATCGTATTTCATTTGACAAATCTTAATGACTGATAAGCATTTATTTACGACATCCGCGTGATTGATTTTTGTAGGAACTGGGTCTCATATACATAGCAGTTTGTATTAATTATGCAATACATTTTATTATGTACTGTATGTAAGCATGTATATTTATTTCCACAAGGAAAAGGAAAATATTTACTTTAGAACACCAGTAAGTAACATGAACCGCATATAAAAACGTAAAAAACGATCAAAAAATGTACGATGTACAAACATTTACCAACCTATTTAATATCGATCCGTGCTGCCAAACAACTCCAACAGGTAGTTTAAACTTTAAGATCGTAATAAAAGCTTTCCTCAGGTAAAGCACACTCACATGTTATAATACTTTTTGCCACTTACAATACTATTCAATTTCATCAACTTGTCAAATAAACGTGGTCATCAAAAGTCAAAAGTTCTTCATACACAATCGCAATTTTTCCTTATTTACTTCAAACGTTTTTGGAGTGCTCAAATCATTTCCCAAATAATTTTCGGAGCACGATGTGCGGCACAAAGCTTGTGTTCAAGAAACATATAAGATGACAGTTTCTGAGACCTATAAAAATATGGTACGGCAAATGCAAGTAGTGCTCTGATTGTGAATTGCTGATTATGATCTTCCGGTGCAGGAGTAAAAAGAAGGAAAGCAGCACAAGAAAGGATATCACAATCTTAGAGTCACTATGTATATAACCTGTTTTGCTCGCACACGACACTCACCACTTCACATAAGGAGGAAGAAATCTTTAGTAGTGCTTTTGTAGCACTTACTCTGACTGTCTGACTCGATTATATATTGTAGAAACTTCCTCTCTTTCTTATTTCTTCTATCTGAACTAGGCTCATTGAGTTCATCCCTTTTTAGCCATATAAGAACCACGTACCCCCGTTATGTTATTATTATGATTGCAGCAAGAGCATTTGCTGATTGTATATTTTTGTATTTGTAAGGAACAAAACTCTCTTGATTTTTATCGTTCCTCATCTGAATTTCTGTCCTGACAATTATGATTCATAACGAGCCCAAACATATGGATCAAAAGATAAAACAAAAAGTCTCTCTTTTGCTCATGGAGCTGTCGGGAGGAGAGAATGCATGAAAACCAACAAGCAGAGCGCTTAGATTATATTTCTACTTCTCGCTTCGCTTTGGGTACTGCAACAAGATTTGATAGGTGCATGCAATTCGATATATTTGTCGTAAGGTTGTAAGCGTAGATGAGCAAACAACACAATCTGATCCGAAATCAAAATGCGATTTACTCTCCTTACAATTTCAGATGAAAAAAGTGACTGACAAAGTTTTATAACTTCTTTATCCGTGATAATGCTCTGTTCTAGGTTGTGAATATGTGCTGCTTTGTAACACTCGGCGTAATCAATGCCCTTGTTATAGCCTCAAACAAACCTGTGTGCTACAACTTTGCAAGTCGGGGACGACGAATTCCCTAGCTGGTTGCTGTTGCTTCTACAGCTCAAGACTGACTGCCAGAAAAGTACTGCTTGTTCTTTCTAAAGCCCCCTCACTTTTCGTTCTCTAATCTTGCCAGTTGCCAGCACGGTCAGTAAGCGCAGAGCACAGTGAGTTCGTGAGCTGAGCAGAAAAAAGTTACAATAGAAGTAACCCAACGTAATGTAAATGATTAGAAAGATGTTTTTGTACCTTTATTTTTATACCAAATGTATAATATGCACACACAGTTGTAATAGCATGTTTTTGAATTGTGTCATGCTAAATACTACAGCTCATCATTTGCAACAAAGGTGATATGATGGTAATGATCAGTTTCCTGTCTTGCTATTTATTTTACACCAACGCTGTCGAATCAACATTAAGAGAATTTGATTATGAATAAAGTCGCTTAGGTTTATGTAAATTACAGGGATGGCATCTGAACTAACAGAATTGTGCAAGGAAATGAAATTGGAAGAAGTTCAACCAATTCGGGTGAAAACCTAATGGCCAACCGTTACATAACCAAACCATAAAAGTTTGAGGGAGTTTGTGTGCGTTATGTGCGTGATCTTCAACAAATAAAATTTTAATGATCAATCAACTATTTAACATTTTCTGAACTGTTTCTGTCCCCATCAACATCATCTGCCACTGTGCACCTACTTATCATTTTCTTTCTTTCTTTCAAGAATATAGCTACGTATCCCGTCCGGTTCTATTGCTCCTCCCTCCTCGTCCTCCTCCTTCCTCCAGAACGGTGAACGTTACCCATCCCCATGGCCCACACACACATAGCGTGATTATTATCCTACTCAATTTAGGTAACCCAGAAGAGCTCCAGGCTCCAGCCATCCACCCACACCTATTATATGCTCGAAAATAATACTGTCTATACGCGTATTAGTAAATAAAACTAAATCTTCACAGCTACTATACAACAGCCAATGGCTAAATAAATATCTTTTTCGGATTATTAATATATTATGCTTTCTCGGTACTTACTATATGAGAGTATTTTTTCTCTACTGGGAAACCACACCGTGTCTAGCACTATTTTTCTTTTCTCCAGACTGCGTACTGTTCAAGTAAACCTGTACAGGTGAATGTAACAACTGTACCTGTGGTTAGTATATATGATTCGCCGTTTTCAAAAACTTTTGTCACTCCATCTCACTTCACGGTTTTTATTTTGACTTAACTCTGTAAGAGCACGGTAATACAATGTCTTCCTCGTCCTTGTTATGTACGTCAATGTCAAGCTCTTTTAGTTAACTTAACCCACATACCACTCACTTTTTTTGTAAAATTTTCATGCGTGGGGATTTACCTCCTTGTTTTTAAATAAATCTCCTCGGGCATTGACAATAAGCCTTGTTAATCGTGTCAACTTTGAAAAAGATGATGCTGTTCTGTTCTGTTTTTTTAAAGCCAAATCCACCTCTTTTAATAATATATTTTTTAATAAATTTAAACACGCCACGGACAGGACAATAATTGAGACGATTTGTGGCTATTGAAAGGTTAATGAGTTTATTTAAACGCATGAATGTATTTAATCGGACCAAAAACGTACAAAATAAAATCGCAAAACAATACCGCAGCAGATTAACAATGAACAGATAATAAAATATAACAGATAACAAATAATAAAACCGGAAAAGATAAACGAATCGTCCAGAAAAACAAAAATTAATTCTTTTCCCAATAGCCTTAACCATACATACTTCCACCAGGTGACTTCGTTAGGATTCGGGACTTCAACATAAAAGCTTACCAAGCTCATGAAGTCATTTTTTGCCGATTAATCATCAAAAAAGTAGTAGTCGATTATTGATTGATGACTGACTAGGTGATATTATAAACTTGTTGACCATCTAAATACGGTAGGTGTGTGTGTGCATGCAGGGGCGTAGAATCTGTCGCGACCCAAAAATTTCCCCCTTACAAATATTTCGAATTTTGAAATTTACCCACGGTTCTTATGAACACAGATTTTTTGCTGTTTTATTCATACATATTTAATTTGGAAGGAAAGTACAAGTCTAATAGTTAAGTTAGTTGGTCAATGTCGTCCTGTATTGGAAAAAACTTGGTTGGTTTGCGAAAGTGTCGAGTAGGATTTTAAATTGTCTTTTTCTGACAATCAATGTTGGCGAGCGTAACAGCGTAAGCGAAATTTACGCAGAAATAGCTTGAATCAGACTGACCCAAAACGAAAAAATTATCGACTTGACCCTGACCCTCGTTTAACTCACTGTTTGAAGCAATCTTCAAGGGTACAACCCTTGATTCTTAACAAATCCTAGAGGTTGACAATTGCGAGCGAAGCGAGCAAATTATTTTTAGAAACTGACAGAATTTGTGTTAAAATACACGTGGGAAATCAGTAGTGACGGGAAATTTTTGTATGAAAATGTTCATGTAGGAAAATTCAAAACGATAGAAATAGTTACTAACAATCTATATTTCTTGCAGTCAATTGATTTCCCCTTAAACAAAAACTAATCACGATTAATTTTCTTTAGTTTTAAATAGGGAAAAAATTTGCCCTACTTTACAGTTTTGGCATATTTGTCACGAAAATTAAATCTTAAATTGATTTTTTTCGTTTGTCTCCACTTTCGTCTTTTTACCCGTTGTTTTTTTTTTCACTTTGCTTTTCTCCGTTTTATAAGAATTACCCCAAAATTTCCCCTTGGCCCCTGATTTTGTCAGCGTGTCAGGAAAGTTTCTACACCGCACACTGTGCGGTGGCACGATACACAGTAGTGACAGACAACAAAACCCAAATCCGAATAATCTTACAAACAAGCTTCGTAACATTTCCGAATGCATATACCTCTCAGATGAGACAAGAAAAGGGCAATTCATGATGGCCAAAATAGCCATGTACTTGTACCTTTTAACCGAACGAAATAATTTCAGTTCGTCGAAATTGATAGCCTAACAAAGTATTTAAGCAGAACCCTAAGCCAAAAAAAACATAATCAATCAAATCTAGCAAGAAAGTCCATTAAACTCAACTAATTGTAAGTTCTAACTTCTAACTTCTTATACCTAAGGGGAAATTCGGACCGTTAGTACCGTTACTCTTTTCATGAAAAAAGACATCACATACAATACTTAATTACGTAAACGACGTTTTAAATGAGGATTTTTTAAACATTCTTCCTCCACTTTTATGGTGGAAATAACATTATCGGTTTCTTTTATTTTCATTCTGAATTCTTATTTTCTGCCATTCGTATGGATGAAGGAAGTCGTTTTCTTCCGAAAGCTCGGCTATTAATAAAACGCGTTAACCACTTGAATCTTGAATCCTGTCTGTGCCCAATTTCATCGTAGAAATGCATAATCTGCATTTAGTGTATTTTGCCCATTTACGAAAATTTTAGTCGTCAAAGAAACAATTTTAAATGGAGAAAATACACTAAATGCGGATGCTGCATTCTGCATAATCTACGATGAAATTGGGCACTTTCTCAAAATTCAATTAATCGGAAATAACATAATTAATCATTTAACATTAATTAAATTTACATTTCGTGTTTTGGCTAAATCTTGAATTGTTATCCAGTTATCCTATCGGATTGTTTTTAATTTGTCATTCGCTCTCGAATAATGATCAGGGTTACATACTGGTTGATAGTTGGAGCCTGGATGGACTGGAGCTTTATAAAACTCATTAAATATCTCAATTATTCTTCCTCCATGCCCTTATCCGTCCCATAATTAATATTGTAGTAAATGTAGTAGTCAATCTGCAACGTATTATTTAACATTTTAAATCATACATTACTGCACAGCCAGGAAGATATAAAATCCTTCCGCCTTAGCAATTAATAGCATGAACGCACGAACGCAGACTAGTGTAGTAAGTAGTATAGTTTGTTGGAGTGATCGTGAAAATCATAAACCATGAAAGCAAAGAGGTACTACGGAAGAAAACTTTTTTTCTTCAAAATTATCATATCATATTAATTTTAAAAAATTAGCCATTCCCACTGACAAGTTAGTTACACATTGTGCGAATGTTATAAACGATATGATTAGCTGTTTTCATTTGCATGATGTAGGCTCAATAGGAATTCTTCATACACCTGACCACATCATTGATAAAGAGATAAATGGTTCCAGCGTCTTAAAAATGTGTTTTGGCTTCAAAAAATCGAGCATTTGGCTGCTGGAATGATTTTTTTAGCTGCTAATGTATTTAGATGGGATGTCACTACCCCCGGATGAATTTTTTGG
>JAHZNA010004990.1:0-20667 GCA_027743935.1 Sinodicranocentrus sp. ZH6 | reverse complement strand
CTCATTTACACATCACTATAATGCAATGTATTTAGACTTGAGATCGTTCAATGTGATGCACTGCCTTGGTTTTTATATCTGTTTATAGAATTATTAAATAATTTTGGGACGCACTGTACTAATCTCTCAAACGGGTTTTATTTACGTATATTTTCCCCAGAAACAATATTATTAATTGTTCCAACTGATCATTTACGTATCTTTTCCACAAAAACAATGTTTGTTGCACTAATGATGCCTTACCGTTGAGAGTCGACTTTTAATTTTTTCCACAATATTCTTCATAATTCTTAATCCTAACCTTTGACCAATCAACTTTACACAAGACTTTTAATTGCTACGTTTATCAGTTCAACTGATAATACTAATAATATCAGTTTTTAATAAAACTAATAATAAAACTATAAATGTTCATTCATTCATACCTCTGCACTCCAATTCATCCTTAGCTGCGTTATAGAAATGCCAAAAACCATTTATTTAAGTCTAGCGGTCGACAAAACCACCATGTACTAATATCTAGAACCGAAGAATGCTGGTGTATATTGGTCTAGAGAAAAACAGTACGGTGGTGTAGTGATATAGAAGAACCTATGCCACTCTGCGTTCTTCGCTGTGCACTATGCACTGTGCGAGTTTGACATCAAAACCATGAGCATACCTGAAGGCATGTCTAATAAAACACATGTAACACAAATTCTTTAGGTTAAAGTCTCATAGGTTATGAATGGATCTGTTATACGTGTATTATTTATAATTTGGTCTGCAACAACAATACATAAATAAATAAATAAAAACAAAAATTTAAAAATTCAGTTTTTAAGAGTTAACTCATTATAGTAAAAATCGGCCCATGGTAAAAGAATACCTGCTTTGTAATGCTAAAACCACTCTAATGCTTGGAAAACTATTAACTCCGTAGGTTTTGGAAATTCCAAAGGTCAATCAAGCGGGAATGAGTAATTCTACGCCCTTACACAAGTTTACTGTTTCCAATAGCCTTTAATTGCAATGCTTTTTACTTCGTAATCTTCGTATCGTATCATGTAACCCTCTTGTCATTCTTTACATCGTTTATATATGGAGGGTAAGAGTAAGGACATCAAAGGACAATCCGATGAGAAATACGAAATGCGATAAAAGATTTTTAGCGATAACTAAATATGTTCACTACTGTTAGGTAATTCGAGATAACATCAGTCTGATCTGATCAATCGACAGAGTCCTATGTAATAGGTGATCTACAATAGGTCACCGGCGTGTGTCATATTACGCTTTTGTTAGTAAATGTTCCAGACTTACATTATAACATGTTTTATTGTCATGTCCTACACCAATTGTCCTCTTTAAAACCGTCCTATCCGAAATGCGATGTCATGGAGTTTTTTTTAGAATACTTGTGGGCTTTTATTCTTAATTCTTTTCTTACTACCAAAACCATTTAATTGGTATACATCAGACGATCACAATCCTCACCGAATGTGACATTCCCTTTTAAATAATCTTTAATCAACCCACTCTTCATTCACCTCACATGCAAACAAAAAGTCGAGTTATTAAATTCGAACGTGTTACTCCCCGTCAACATTCTACCATCATTTTAATTATCTAGTCACGACCCACTCTCAACATTACTCTCCATTTTGCATCAGATAACCACGAGCAATCGCTCATTTTCTCAATTCTCTAAAATGTCCTCTCATGCCTGTTCGTGACGTCAACGTGTAATTAAATATAATGCCGAAAACAGCTCCCAACACCAAAGCCCAATTTCATCCTTCACGTCTTCATGCATGAATAAATAATCTAATTGCACACTATTTGGTTCTCCCTACTCCATAATTCCATAAAGAACCCGTATTTACCAACTTTCCTTCTAGTCAATTCAAACCCTCACTTGTCAAAATTAGAATTTTCCCCTTTGAAGCAAACTCCAGAAGAAAAGTACTTCCATCCTTTTTAAAGATAATATAATAACCTCATCCATAATTTTCCCTTCTCCCCGACATCCTCTCAACCTTCCCTTCATACTAAATTTGCAAGGCCATATACCACAAACTTTTAGAAGAGTCTCAAGCAGAAGAAGAAGAAAAAACATTTTTTTTCAATTGAACTATGTGTGCAAAAACACACAAGACATAGTTTAAGGTAGAAAACACGCATAAGTTCGAATAAAACTCTTGCACCTCTCTACCTTTTGCTCCGTCTTCTTTTTTCCCTTGCCACATTTTCCTCCAATATTTTACACGTATGTATATCGACCACAAAACTCGTGAGATGTACTGCTTGTTCATATTTCTTAGCTTCTTCTTCACTTCAGCTCAGACATTGGTGAAGTTATGAATGCATAAGTTGTAGTCGTGGCGTAGGTAACATTCTCGAGCAGTTTAAAGAAAGCATTCCCGAGTCCGCACATACAGACACATACTTGACTTGACAGAAAGGAGGAAAGTGTATATAAAGTTGTGATAGGAAGGCAGCAAGAAGAGGCGAAGATTTTTGATGCATTTACATTTTGCCTTTCTGTACGGATGATGACTTACGGATATGGGTAATACTTGTCCGTGTATTTTGCAGTGTTGTTGTTCTCGTCTATCTTTTGCTTTCCTCTTGTGTGGTGGCTTGTGTGTTGAGGTAGTGGACGAAGCAGTCAGTGCAGTGTAGTCAGTCACACGATCTACACGTAAAACTAGAGTAATAAGCTATTAGACATTATTATCATTGTTATTTCATTCCTCATGTAGATGAGAGGGAACAAGAGCAATTAACTTAGTCACAGTTTTTTACGTCTTCTTTTTTGGAGGAGTGGGATTTTTTTATTGAATGGGACTTAAGTTACTTAGTTTGTGGTTTGAAGGGCTTTGCCACTAGCTGGGAAGTAGGAAGGAGGCTTTTTCAGGACTTTTCTGGTGAAATACAGAGCGAGTTTGTTTACTTGTGTTGATATTTTATTTTTGTGTTTAAGACTTTTGGAAAGATATTTATTTTTTAGGAGAACATTAAGGGATTTTTGAAGTAGAGTTGTTTTAAATAAATTGCAAGGGTGACGGGGTTGTGTATTTAAAAATAATTAAATTAAAACTCAAGAGTTGTTCTGATTCACCAGTGTGTTTTTTTCTATAAAGGACAAATCCATGTGTGTGTCGCAGTTGTTGATTCTTGTGTAATCCCGTGAGTGGTGGGGATCGTTGATCACGGGTTTAAGTGACGTCGTCGGCTAATTGAGAAGAAAGGTTAAAGTCATAATTTTTGAAAAAAAATTGTTCCCAAGATTTATTCGTGATGTGAGGAAGTGTATTTGAGAATAGTGTGAACATCAAATTTCATAAATTTTTAATTATCTTCCACGCTATACAACTGAAACGATTTCCAATGTCAACTTTAAAGGTAAGGGAAATACTATTTTTCTAATAGTTATCCATAAAATTGTTGTCTTGTACCATGATTTCATATTGAAGAAAACCGAAGGGAAATGTTAACTGTCAGTCAGCTCATGTTTTCCCTGTCAATCGTCCATTTTTTCCATTTTTATTACAAGGACACCATTCAGTTTTCCCCTGCTCGGGAAAAATACCTGTTTTGCAGATGTTCTTATGCCATATTAAAGCTTTGTTAGTTGGAAAATAGTTGTTAGTAGTAGAAGTAGTAGCATAAGGTAATTTGTAAGTTGCCACAATTATATTGCAGTCTTGCTTTGTCTAATGCTTTTCTCACTTTTACATCCTTTTGTATTCTTGATTCCATTGAGAACTTTTTTTTAACCTAGATTAGCGCTCTGCACTTGCTAGTATTTTTTTTGCTTTTTTAATCCCCACACATTCATTTAGTTTGCACTCAACGAACCATGTCAGTTTGCATTATTCTAGTGCTTAGTTAGCTTCAGAATGAAAGTTATAGAACATCGCATATATAGCAAAGTTGATTGTTTGCTTGGTACATTGCTACACTTGGTAGAAGAGTTATATATTATTGTACATTTTTTATTAGGATTGGAGAAAAAAGGGTTTTTAGAAATACCTAGAAAAACTTTTTCTCATTGATTGTGCATACATACATCTGTGTAATAATAGGAAGCATTTTAAACTGACGTGTACATGAGTATTTTATGTGCGTATGTATTTCTATTCATGAGAGAGACTACAGGTGTGCTTGTTTACAAAAAGTGGAAGCTAGTAGGTGTTTCTAATTTTAGTTTTGGACGAAGAAATGTGTTTTTTTTCTTCTTCTTAGTTACATCCTTTACTTATAATCCTGATACTGATGATGATAATGGATGAATGTAAAGTGGGGTAGTATAATGAAGGGATGTACCTATGTGTAACATGCTATTAATCACATTAGCTCCGAATTCGGTTTTCTCGGTCGGGTTGTTCTGAATGTATTATTAAGGCTGTGATGAATATTTGATTAGGGTAGATTATGAAACAAATACTCGTGGCTTTTTTCCTTAGCAGTGGAGAAAGAAGAGCGTCTGAAAGTAATAATTATTATAATTTCCTAAGCTGCCATATATGATTAATACTCATGTGCCAATTATATTAGTCATTTAGCTGACATTATCATTGCGTCGCTTGGCTTCCTATCCTGTATTATTGTGCATGCATGGGTTGAGCGGAATTAGACATTAGGCTGGCGTGATATGATAATTAACAGCTAACAGCTGTCTATAGTCTATGTAGTACCATTTTCAAATTATTATTGGTAGGGGACGGGTCTGGTGGCGAGAGAAAATTTTAATAGTATATTTTTAGAAATTGTTATCACTGACCGCAGATACATCATGAATAATTCAATAATGTCACTGATACTGATACTACGAATACTTCTTGTTTTTGAGGAAACATTAAAATTTAATTTCATTAAATAAAAATAAAAATATTAAACTAGAAAAAGGAAAATGTTATGATATGCCAAATATTGAAGTAAAAGCGGAAAGAAGTAGACAAGATGGAAGGGAATGCTTTTAGTGTGTTACGACAGTGATAAAAGTGAGAATGTCGAATGTCGGGGTATATCGCAAATCTAAAAAGTACATTTACTGGTTACAGAAAAATAATATTTCTGGATAAAATGCACTCCCTCTCTACAGCAGAGTACACGAAAAGTTAATGTTTGTAGCTTTGTGTAGTGCTTACAAGATTTGTTGTCAAGCACCCACACACCGGCTTCAATTCAGACAGAGTGGATTACGTTATGTGGATTTTGTCCGAGTTTTATCTGGTAAAGTATTGGTGCTCCATTTCGCTCGAATTCACTCTCCTATGTAGAGGGGAGAATGTCGGATTTGTTCTTAAAATGTCAAAACAACTTGTAGGTAGATAATGCATTTTTTATGAGGCTAATGCATAGCTGCACAAACTTTTCTATTCCTTTACACAGATAACTTTCTTTTTCACAAAAAAAGCATGTCAACTCTGCTACTTGTTCACTGTGAAATATGCGAAATCTACAGAGGAAAATAATGTTACATTTAATGGGAGTGATTCGTCTGTCGTCAGCATTCCTTCCAAGCTCCAATGCATCGATTTTGATAACAGGATAGCACTCTTCACTTACTTTGCAAGTTCGCAACCTGTAAAGATAAGTAAAAAATGGACTCTAGAATTACTCCAATCGATCCTGTGAGTACCATGACATGATATGGAAAACTTTTATTTTCTTGAAAACCTAATGAATGAAAGAATATTCATGGAAGATTACAACATCAGAAAAATATGCAAGATTCTGTGTAGTCATTTCGACTTGGCTCATGACTCTTTTTGCATATGAATTGGACCATCAAAGAGAAACGACGTTCTGGGCAAAAAAAGAAGGTTCATTTTCTACATATTTGCTGACTATCTCTCTTTTGATATAATAATAATTACGATCTGGTCTTCCTCCAATGCCAGCTATCATCACCCATCAGAGCAATTTCTACAATTGTAATATTTTTATCTATATCGGAGATTGGAAGGAAAAAATGTAGATTTGATTATTCCTTGGGATCCATTCTTCCTTTCCGTCTTGTTTTCTTGATAGGGATTATTCTTATTGATTTCTTATGCAAGGAAGATGACGCTTGATTGCAGAAAGAAGTGGCGATGATTACAGATAATGCTTGACGTGACTAGATGCTAGCTGATACACTCCACTTACACTATGGTACATTAGAGCGCAAAAAGGAAGAAAATGTGAGGAGTTGTGGCGTGCTAATATGTAATTATTGGTCTACGCTTCAATTCTTTATCCGTCACATCCGATATTTTTGCACGAGTTGAGTCAGTTTGTCTCTTTCTGCTATAGTTGTTGATGTATATACATATATATACTTGAAAATTCCTTTATCATCTTCATATTATTTTCTTTAAATAGCATTCACTTACTTCTGCACCTCGTTGGATGAGCTGAAACTGGCTTTTAGAAAGATTGCGGATTTTTCTTTTTCGGGTTCACCACATCAATCTCATCTTTTGTTTGCGGACAAGTAAATTATTCACTCAACACTTGCCTGTGCGGAGTTTTTCTTCTTCAGAAATACATATCATTCCATTTCAACTTCATAGAGGGAAAGGAAAGAGTATCGGTCAAGATGAAGTGAATGACTTGTCTTACCACATCATATTTTGACTGTGTGAAGTAGTCTCTCGGGATCACAAAAAAGTTTGCCTTTTCAAACTCGTTGACAGGGCATTTTATGTGAGCAAACTTGAAAAGACGAAGGAACTCTTGAGAGCTGTTGAATTTTGTAAAGACATGATGACGACGTGCATGTCTGACTCCTAAGTATTATTTTCTTTTTTAAATAATTTTCTTTTAATAATTTCTTATTCCCTAAATGTATGCATAAGGGCTCAGCATAGCATTGTAAAGGTGCTATACCGTATCGTCGTTAAATGTTTATTACCGTATTTAAAGTGTGAGTTTGTTTACCATGAGTATAGAGGTCTTCTATACTTTTAATCTGGTAGAGTCGTGATCATTGATCACCAGTTACGATTCATTGTTGTGCAATGTTTTGATGACAAAAGCATTTTTGCCATGGTAAAATAACCATGGATTACAGTAGCCTGCAGCCATGACATTGCCACTAGAGAAAGAAAGGAAATGCGTGAATGTGTGAGACAAGTGAAGCATTCAGGTTACAACTTTACTCATGCATGAGTGTGCGGTTTTCATTATATTCTAATTTAAAACGCTGTCAGCCAACTGAACACTTTTTGTTGCTTTCTTCCCTTTTCAAAATACCAACGTGGCATTCCCATTCATTTTCTTTATCACAGTTGCAAGTTCCATTTGAACTGCTAGTCTTTAAAAAAAACTATCAAGAGGAACGCAACTTCAAAGGCAGACAATGCGAAACGGTCAAGCTATAACTGGTATTAGTGTATTTATAGACCTAGAATTCGAAACTAATACAAAAATATATCAATCCTGCAAACATTTTTATGCTATACATAAAAGCATCTGCCGACATGCCCTGTTCCGTCCGTTTTTCTGTCCCTCCTCCCTACTTATTCAAATAAATATGCAATTTTCTATTACATATAATGCGTGCTCTGAGGGCGTCAAGATGTTCTCGAGATCAAGTTGGTTCTTGGTGTGGTATGCATCAAAAAAAGAAAGACCATACGGCACCCAATTTTTTTCCTCTCTTCCTCAAATGATAAAGTAATGAAGGAAGTTATTCATTTCTGTCAGATTTTATGAGACTTGCGGACGTCTTCCTTTACAAGTAGGGGAAATTGATCTGTGAACAGAGTGAACACGTAAAACTCGTTGCACCACACTTGTTTTTTTAAACGCTCTTTCAAAATACGGCTATTTTAATGATTCCTTCGTTATAATTTTGCCTCTATGTTATGCTTACATTCTGATATGTTTGTATTTGTATTACGCAAAATAAATAAAATTAAAATGATGTTGCATCACGTTTTCAGTTTGCACATGTACTTAGCACACATGCTGATATGTGAAGTATGTTGCCAATTCCAATAAAGTGGAGTACACATTGGTTTTTAAAATTTCTTTCCCGTCACACTAACGACTTGTGTTTACTCATCTGCATAATTTATAAAGAAATCAAAAACACAAGGAGATAACCTCATATTATTTTGTTGCATATTGATTCGCCACACTTGTTATATCAGAGACTGCAAACCACTCAAAGAGACTACATAAGAGTGTTACTGAAGAAAATGTGAAAGTTGTGCAAGGGATCGTAGTATAGTAATTTAATAAAATGGTTGAAATGAGCTCAAGCAGTTTCCTCCTCTACATATATACGGAATGCATTGAACCTCTAACATCTGAGGATTTTTACGTTGATACTTTAACAAAATGTTATCCTTCTTATTCTCATCATCAACAAAAGGGAAGTGGCTTCGTTTCGTTTGGTCGAGTAGAGATTTTCAAGATGCGAAGAGCTTGAAGCTTGATATATCTGCATCAGCTGACTCGAGAAAATTTTCTAGGTACATTTATCTTCATATGATCCCCTTACTATACTCCTCCGTCGCTTGACGACGGCAGATAAAAAGGGTGCTCTTGTTGCTCTTGATCTTGAATCAAAATCAAAATCACAACAGGTACCAAGGGGAAAGAGTTGAGTATTTTGAATAAAAGGATATCACAATGCACAATGGTTGTACAATGCTATCTATATTTTTTTCTTTCTCTGTCAGTTGATGATGATATGATATGATAAGGGTAAATGCCTATGATAGATAGTGATAGTATCAATAACAATAACAATTTGATCATTTCGCACGGTTACTCGACGTAATGTTCCTCTCATCTCACTCCATTATCAGATATCTTATGTTATTGCTTTTTTTATGAAAATGTTTCCTTTTAGCGATGTCTTCAAAAAAGAGGGAAGAGGCTAGCTGAAGCCCATTGATTTGATTGTGAAGCAGCATCGTGCCTCGTTTTCTTGAAGATTCAAGAGGATTTCGTGTCCTTTTCTGCTAAATGCTAAACACATCATGATGAGCAGCGCTACTCACTCATCTGCCAACGAAACCAGAAGAGTGTAAACTCATACAGTATTATTTGATTGGTGTGGATTTTCCTGAGTATGATCGTCTTCATCTTACTGTCTTCCTTGCCGCAACATGATGTTCGCTTGTTGCATCCATATCTTCTGTTCTGAACTGCACAGAAGTTTTACAGTTGCACTACATGCTAAACAGGTTGTATTTCAAACCTGAACGAGAATAAAAAGGAAATGGCCTTTGCAGTGGTTTTCCTTTTAAATTCACAAATGAATCGCATATTATGCATATTTTGTGAGAAGGTACGGCTAGGAAGCAAGACAATATTTTCACTCCACCAATTCAAAAACACTTGCGCCCTTGTGTTCATTTCGAATGAACGGGTGTTGTAGCTTGATTGATTGATTAAAAACTAAGCCTTCGTCTTGTTTTTGTTGGATAAGTACTCCATTTCTGCAAACCTTTAAAAATGCCTTTGTAAGCATGAACAATGCAATAAGTTGGAGTTGTTGGGTTCATACCTGTTGCCATATTTATTTGACGTTGATAAGTACATGATTTAGTCATAGCCGGCTTGAGAGAAAGAGAAGCCAGACGGGATAATGAATTAATGAATGTTACATGTAACATGGATTGTTCTACTCATACTCGTATATGCATAGTCAGCTCCCTGATATTTTTTGTTGCATCGGATTGAGAAGAAGAGTTCTCTGGCCATCGTACATTATTCTCGAAAAGCTAATTATTCCAAAAGAAGGACAATGACAAGCTTTCACAATTCGCACTATTGATGTGTTTTACCGATTTTCTTCACTGACAAAAGTGAACATGATATGGGATGCGGGCATAAAGCAATTTTTTGTACAATAAGATAAAACATTATACATACGTAACTAACTTACATTATACAACATGAGTTAATACATGGTATTTTTTATTGCGCTCACACACACTCACATCATCACATCTACAAAAGTTTAACCACTATATGCATTGTAAAGGCATGAGTCTGTGTTTGCGTGAATCTTGAATGAGCAGAGTCAGCGGATTTGCTATAGACTGGGTCATTGATCTCTCATCATCGTATCGTGATTACTTTATGTTAAGCCTAAGATGTAATACATACACATTTTTTCGACGAGATTTGCTGACTTGGTGGTTTAAAAACTTGTTGTTTGTGCATCACTTTTTTCTTATATAATCGCTGTTATAAAAGCTCTTCCCCGAAGAAGTCCTTCTTGTCTGTGAAAGATACCTATGTAGGTACGCGAAGGATTTACAACTACAAAGAATCGGTATACCTATGCGAGGAGACCACTTGTGTTTTCGATGATATCGGTCTGCCACTCCATACGAATATCTTATGGTCAGCAGTTATCCCTAACATGTGCGAAAAACAACTGGGAGAAAATGTCTTGCCTTCCTTTAATCCATTTTCCTTGGTTGTCGCTTTGCTCAGGACTGACCATAGAGAACTTCACCCAGATAAATAAATGTTCACTCACTGAAGACGTTTGCTTATAAATGAGAATTTTATTTTCTTATAAAATAGCTGCAACCTAGCAAGCGATCGTGTTTGCTTGAAGTATCTGTTGTTCTTATTATGTGATGATATAGGACGATGAAGTGTCGACAAACTTTTTGCATTGTCATGTGTCATGTAGTTTTCTCCCCCGCTTAGCAAGGAAATAATATGTTGATGTTTTCGCGAAAAATGAAAATCTTGTGATGAATGAGTAGACAATTGTGAACTGTTAGCAGTAAAGAGGGAAGGACTGACAATGAATTAAATGATGGGATAATGATGTTATTTAGGTAAGCGAGAAAAAAGTACCTACGCTAACATTACTTTCCTGTTCATGTCTCCGTCAGCGTCTTATTTTTTGCTGACGATGACGACGGCTGTGACTTGATTTTGGTTGTTTTATTATGTACATGCATATATTATAGAGACTGCTGTGGTGGTGAACTTGGTGTATGTGAGCAAACTGGTAAAATATGAGAAACGATTGTGGAATGTTAAAATGGCAAATATCCACTTTGTCTTTTGAACAAGACGCCTGTTGCTCACTAGAAAATCTTCCCAATTCCCAAGTAGGTAATATAGGGGAATTAATAGACCAAATACATGCACTGCATTGTCAAATAATTTTCCTTCTTAGAAAGTCAAAGTCACTAGTCACTCCTCCGGTTTTTTTAAAATGTGAGTTTGCCAACTTTGCGTATTTTCCCCATGGTCGTATTTTGTTGGTATTCCTTATCTGATAATCTTTTGAAAATCTAAGCCTATGGCTGGTTAGGTCTAATTTGTGGTATTTTGTGCAAGTGGTCAATTGCCATACATACATGACTTAAGTCAGACCGACATAAGTAGATGTATTGTAAGCTAGTCTCAGTTTTCTTGATGTTTTCCTTATCCTATGATTGCAGAGTTGGATGGAAGAAGGGTAATTTGTGGAATATGGTAATGTAATGAGGAGATGAGTGAGTGATGTCAATGTCTCGGGGAGTTGCGGGTCGAGCGATGTCAAATGTCAGGCTGGAAGCTATATAGAACGCTTCCCAGCCACTTTGCATCTCATCATATGGCTTACATATTCCAAATTTAATGACATTGACAGCATGTGGGCGTACTAATTTCTTCCACGGGGGAATATAAAATGTTACATCATAGTAATGATTTTTGACTGTGGGTAGGTGAACGAGGGCATCATATGTTCGAATTTTCAGGCATATTTTCTGTTCGCTAAGCTAAATAAATGTACAATATTGGTGATGGGTTTGTTGATGCCATTGCATATTTTCATCTTTTGCGATTACTGTTGACAAAAATGATTTACATGTCAGTATAGTATATTGCGTACATGGAATAATGATGACGAGAAAAAAATACTGCTTTTTCCTTCATGCTTTCATTCAACTGTAAATAGGCTGTGCAGTGAATACAAAAGATGACTAGAAAATCCACTCACCATGCAGTCACTCTATGTAAGCTGCTTACCACTTTCTCCTAGTGAAGTTTCCTCAACTCAGTTTCTATGCCATGGATAACATTTCTCTACCGTTTCTGTGGTCCTTCGTGCTTTTGCCATTTCGTGTGTTTTGTCAATATATTTCTGGTTGAGGGCATACGGAGAAATTCGTGGGCGTTCCCACTGACTCACGTTTTCGTAGGCTTCCCAACGAGAAAAACGAACTGGCATGTTAGATTCGTGCAATATGGGTGCTAACTTGAAAGTAAATTCTCTTCGAAAGCCATGTCGTGTAAGGATAGAAGAAAAAAACCTGTTGGGAACAGGCAAAAGAAAAACGGAGAGAAAAAATATCACACGGAGATGGAGAAAGCCAGGCTTATTTACGATTGAAAGTGTGCATTATATCGTGTCGGTAGTTTTTGAAGAGGATATGTAATATGCACATGCGTGAGATAAATAAATTTCAGTAGTGGAACGAGCATTCCAAGAAAAAGTTTTCAGGCGAAGCTACAACCAATTTATATCAGCATGCCCATTGCCAACACATATGCATTAATAATTATACGGAGAAAGGGAAAACGTGTAATCACATTTGGGTACATAATTTGGTCCATGCTAGGTTTAAATTTAATACACTCGAAAGCGTGTAGCTCGTCCTACCATTTCCTTGTCACATGTTCCATCCTCCTAAACGATTTCCTGTACGCGTAGTTTAGCTCGGGGTAAACTGTTTTCTGTTAAACACATATGTTCAACGGAATCAATAAATTACCCAAGTAAAATTTGAACGTGAACATCCACCTTCTAAATTGAATTGAACAACGACACACAGTTTTAGGAAAATTGGCTACTATTAAATTAAAGTTCCATTTTTGTTTCATGTGGTGACTACACAGAACCAGAGCGAAGACAAAGCAAGTGATTCCACAGGTTCGCTCTCATATACGTCATCACAGTTACGCTAGGCAGGTGTTCATTTCTCTGGAATATTGTCTATAAAAGTGTATTATTCTTTTTAAAGAATTTCACTTGTGGCATGTGCTCTACTGAGGAGTCAGTTTAGTTGCAAATATCTAAACTCTGAAAGTCATCATAAAACATTTACACCAACTTGAAAAAAAGACTGGCAACTGGCAAGTATAGCATAAAAGGTACTCTACTTTGACAAGTTCACCGTCGTGTAAATCAGGTAATAGGATTTTGTTCTCATTCTTAATTTTTTATTATTTTAGCCTGCCACGTCCTTCCCATTCGTTTTTATGGTGCAGGTCTGCAGGTGGATAGGTGGAATTAGAGCGACAAAAGGGATTGTTATTTGCTACTGTCACTATTTACTCATTATAATGAAGGGAATAATTCATGGTGTTTTCTGTCATGCAAAAATGACGGCTAAGAAAATGCAATAAAAGTCAGTATAAATGGTACGTTTGACGACTTGACAGTATAGCACCCGGCTACTAAAAAGCTAACGAGAAAATATTAAATTATGTACGGAAAACGGAAGGAGCTCATCTGTACATTCCCAGAAAAAAAAAGTTGTACTCTCGGAGGTAAAGTGTAATCAGGGTATCGATGTTATGTGCTCCTTCTTTAATGTAAACTGGTCCACTTACAAGGAAACGCTGAGGTCGCTTACAACTACAGCCGCAACAATGTCCCGGTCCCAATGTACATTAAACATTCTACTGTCAACAATGTGGTTTATGTGTGTTAATTACAGGAAGCTCGAAGCTCCTTTGCGTTTTACAACAATCAAAGACATTAATCCTATATTGTAGACTACGGACTCTTCCTCTCATATATATATCCAATTACGTAGTATAAGGTTGTCACTTGATTGTCAGCTTGTTAAATGATTTAAATTAAAGTTTAATGTGAAAGTATAATTTCTTTTAGTTGTTGTCAGAAACTTCGTGAAATAGGCTTTTCTTATTTGTCACAGCGTGAGCAAGTATTTAGGGATGCATCAAGTAAGAAAATGTCTCGTTAAAGGACAACAATGGGAGGTGGTGGTATAAGTAGTAATGATGTGACATATCATTGAATACTTAGTATGAGAAACATCAGATGGGCAAGATCTCAATCGCAATAATAATCGTCAAGTTAATAGGATTGCTGGGCTGTGATTTAATTGTTGAACTTGATTTGATTCTTTTGTTCAAATATTCATAGAAAATAGTTGTCGTGCAAAGGTGGGATGTATTTAATTATCACATATCATATCTTACAGTTTTCAGTTCAGTTACTCTGCTCTCTGCTAGCTTAGTCACAAAGTCGTTATTTACATTTCAATCTTAAATTTTACTTCTGGTTGACATCTCGAAATTACTTTCTGCAACTAACGGTCGACATATGGAATATGGAAAAAGTCAAAGAGAAAGAACAAAGTGGCATAAAGCATATGGATGCTAAGAGGGTTGTGTAAATCCTTTTGAGAATTCACTTATGAGGTCAAAGCCATATATTACGTCTGAACAAGTTGCTCAACACGATGCCAATCTATGACAGTTGGTGCATGAACCATGGAGTAATTCACAATGCAATATTACATATATGCATGTATAATAATTGTCCATTATCATTACCCCTACCCAGAAAAAAATGTCATATCGAATAATATTGTTTCTCTTTGTACCCACATGATATCGCCATTTAGCAGTGTTTCACAGCATCAACTGATTTGTCCATCCGTGTAATTTACAACATGTTGTGAATCTGAAGCAAAAAACTCTTGAATTACATTGTATTCCATGTATTGGCCAAGTTTAGGTACCAGCCTATGGTATTTATAAGGAATTATAAAAAACGCAATACTAATATAATATCCTCCTCTCTTCGTGGCTACTTAGTTGCTTGCGCGTCTTATCATTTTTTTCTCAGGAAACTCTGATTACTGCCACAAAATGAATTGAAGATTGTGGCAAGAAGTGCATTATTTTTCTCCTTTAGTTACTTACTCTCTGACATGAAGCATCCCGACGGTTGCGTATGGCGTTGATGATGATGATGATATGTCTTGTATGTTTCACTTCACTCCTACTCCTCTACCCCGTCTCGCCTCGCCTGGCCTTCTTGCTCGTTTGAGAGAAAAACTAGAGCTGTAGGACATCACCATTAAATGTTTGTTGTTGTGTGTGAACTCTCTGATTATTTGTATGAGTCAAGTTGCTCATTGCTACATATTTACTACCTAAGATTATTATGCAGAGTAAATTTTTTTATTCCTTCACGCTCTTTTCTCAACTTTTTTCTTCTCTTTTCTGATTTCCCTCCTTGTGTATAATAGTGGGAGTGAAGTTGAATGAGAAACCGTAAGAAGGAAAGAGAGGCTGTTTCATGCTGAGATTTTAAGCGTTTCGCAGCGTCTTACACTCGGAAAGCTTCTTTTCTTCTGTAGGATCTTCTCTTTTGTCTCCATAAATAGCCGACTTTGTTTCAACTCGGCGAGTTTCTTAATTGACAAGTTGCGGATTAGCCATTAGCTTTACTCTGTACGACTTTTGAAAAGATACGCTCCGTTTTCTTCGTGTACACTGACTGAATGCTTACTCCTGTGGTGTGTGTGCGTGTGATGCGGAGATGCACTGGACTGTTAATTTTTTATGAAAGGTGTAGCTTCAAATTATACCCTAATTTATTTACTCTGTTGTTAACTCCATGCATTGAAAGAGTGGTTAGTGATTTAGGGAGTTTTTAACCTCCTTCTTGGGAGTAATTTCATGGTTGGTATTGTTTCATATGTCGTACGGAATAGTGGCAGTGGCAAACCGAGGTTATACGTTGTCCTACGCTGCTGGTGTGCAATGAAACTTGCTGGGCGTATTTGACATTCAGCTTTAGGCCTTGAGTGGAGTAAGTCTTTTTTTATAAATTAAAAAACCAGAGGAAGTTACGTAGTTTGGTTATTGATTCGACATAGTGGGATTTTGAATAGGATCGAGTTTTTGATTGCAATAATGCATTACAGGGAATTCCAATAGGGAATTTTTGGTTTTCTGTGAAGGTTGCCAGGGAAAATTGAGTGGTTATTAGCATTTGAAATTATTAGAAGTCAACATCTAATCAACCAATAAATGATTTGCAACTTCATACTCTTGCCCTTGAGTGATTTATGCTTTTAATAAATTAATCATTTTTGCTTGGAAAAAGGAACCGGTGAAGATCGTTGTCTGAGTGGTTGTGTGAGTGCGAAAAGTGTTGAGATGGAAGCGGCTTTTTAAGAGACTGCTGTGAGTAATGAGGTGATTTTACTCAGGCTACGCTTTCATGTTAATGCGTGTTCGTTTATTTTATTAGCTTGCAGCTTCAAATCCTAAAGACTTCGCTACAATTTTGATTAAAAAGTGGATACCATTTCGTAGGATATGATATGATAAACAGAATAGAATCAGTGTAGTATTCTACATAATTGTAATTACCAGATTGAGTTTTTTGTGAAATAATTGGAATTGAGAAGATTACGCTGAAAAATTGAAACAGGTTTTAAAGGAATTGCGTTGTTTTGTAATTTTTTACAGGTCAGTTGATGGACTCGACAGGAGGGATATGATATTATGCATCATCGATTCGATCAGAACACTTAAAAGCTGAAGGATGATTACGCTTCGGGGAGTTCTGGGTGGGCGGAAGGTGTTATTAGTTTTTATATTTTTAGTTGCTCCATTTCTATACCTACTTCTTTTCATAAGGAGTGGGGACTCTGGACAGTGTCAATTTGTAACTAGTCGTGAAGTAAGTGAGCCTCAACAAAATGTGCAATAATTTGCTCTATCGTTATTTCCAAAATTTCTTTGAAACATGGGTGAAACGGGAGCTTATTGGTATATCTTTCTGATACTTTCAGACAGTCGCTTTCGGGAACGATGGAAAGGCGCACACGTATGATCGCTCTTCGCCATTTATTTTCATCGGTGGCTTCCCAAGATCCGGAACGACTCTGGTCAGAGCCATGCTCGATGCTCATAGTGATATAAGGTGTGGGGAGGAGACTCGCGTTGTTCCTAGAATATTACAGCTGGCCGCACAGTGGAACAGATCTGCCAAAGAAACGAATCGTTTGCACGAAGCTGGACTTACAGACCAGGTCTCTATATTTAAGGAATAGATAATCAATTAATAATGGGATGAGAAAGAACATAAGGCATATTAATTTTTATTTGTAGATAATTGGGGACGCAGTTGCAGCTTTCATCCTTGAGGTTGTTGTCAAGCATGGCGAACCCGCCCCGCGACTTTGTAATAAGGACCCTTTCACTCTTAAATATGGAGTTTACCTTCTCAGGCTTTTTCCACAGGCAAAGTTTATTTTCATGGTCCGAGATGGTAGAGCAGTGGTTCATTCCTTGATCAGCCGAAAGGTGAGTGTCCTTGGCACCATAAGATTTCAAAGGGTGAATAGCTGCAGTTTTAGGAGTTTTGTGCGACCAATGTTTCATTGCTTGATTATAGGTGACTGTTACCGGATTCGACTTGACAGACTACAGACAGTGTTTGACTAAATGGTCCAATTCCATGAAGACGATGTTAAAAGAATGCGATGAGCTTGGACCAGACAGATGCTTAAAAGTAAAATATGAGGACTTGGTTTTGCATCCTAAATCTCAAATGGAGAAGATTCTCCGATACCTAGGACTGGAATGGATGGATGGTGTTCTTCACCATGAGCAGTTCATCAACAAACCTGGCGGTGTCTCCTTGTCAAAGTGAGAAAAGTTCCCAAAAATCCTTTAGTAATCTTAAGCACAACGTAACTGCATCATTTAAATTTATGATTCAATGTGTAATTCGTTATTACAGGCGACGAATACTTATGATGTGATCAAGAATCATGACAAGTGGACGAAAACTGTAAAAGATACTTTACACAAGTCGAAAAACAGCTTGTCATAGAAGGATGTTTTCCAAGGATAATCAACATAATTACTATTATTTTTTACTACAGTTTTGCCCTAAAGTCGATGCGTCAGTGCAGTGTGTACTTCATAGAAAGTTGTGTGTTGATATCCTGCTGCTTCTCGGTCTTAATCAAATCGTATTTATCAAGCTTCCACTCCCTCTCCCAAAGAACAGCAGTCTTCACTCCGTGGAACTGTAAAGTTGACTGATAACATGTACAATACTTTCGCTGGAAAATGTGTAATCTTTTGGATTTTGCAAAAAAGCGGATTGTTTCATGCGTACGGAGTATTTTAAACAACTGCACATCGACGTAGGGCAAAAATGTAGATGTTTCCTTGTCTTCAAAGTGTTGCACTTGTACTGTGCATCTACCTACAATATTGTTAGCTCGCCAAAAACTAATACATGATCGTTGTAATTTGTTCCTGTCCGATTTTACTTCATAAACTTGTCTGTCTTCTTCAACGTAGTGGTTCCATGTTTAGAGATTTTTAGTGCATGTCTACAATCTCTACAGTCTCTCTTCTTCAATGATGTTTGTCAAATCAATGTCGTACACTTTCAAAGTGTACCTTAATCGTTTACACATACTTACATACATATATAGATATTCACACGTATTTATGTACACTTTTATATCCTGGGAATCGTAGACGGGAGCGTTTTAGGGTTATATCATCTGGATTGTTCTTTCATGATGAGGAGAATGAGTCATGTCATGTCAAGTGTGTAGCAGATCATGTGTTGCGAAGGAGGCTTGAGCAGGTTCATATTTGACTTGGAATTGGAATGGTCAAGTAGTCCTTGGAGTTTATTATTATCTCGAGGAGTAGTGAGCACTCCATGGTATACCAGGTGGGGTTGCCAACACGTTGCCGAGTGCTACAAATATTACCATTTCATAGTCGACTAAAATGTGCTCCCCGTCCTTCCAAGCATGCCAACTGCTAAAATAAAGACAGTTGGGTTTCTCAAGTTGTGCTTTCGACCTTTAAAATCAGTGTATTCAACAAACGCAGAAAAAGCAAAAATACGAAAAAAAATGTCCTTAATGTATCAATCATTAAGTGTAACTGATAAGAATGTGATTTGCGTTTAAATATACAGAAATATGAACACATATATTATATATATTCATCTATATATTTATATGTAAAACGTTTAAGTTATTTTATCGAAGTGTCTTGTCGGTAGACATTTTACAATGTAACTGTTTGCAAGTTCGACTTTGTAGATATGATTATAAAAACTTGTAGATTTTATTGTATTGCATGGAGTGTGTGTACAATTGTGTCATATGTTATATAATAGAATATTGTATCTATAAATGTAGAAATGTAATCGTGTATTGGGTACGCTTGTTTATTTCCAAGTTCAAATATATATTGTATTTCCCCTTCCACTTTAATGAATGCTGATAATTATTAAAGCTCCATGCGTGAACATGAATAAAACCGTTTATACTGCGCATCTTTTATATATAGTAACATAACAATCGTCTTTTCAGAAAAAAATACCCATATCATGGTTTTTGATGTTGCTGAAAATAATTACGTTTACTATGTCTACATATATTTAAAAATAAAATTGGCTTAAGAAGCAAGAAAGACAATGAAGATGTTCTTCTTAATATCCACCGTAGCATGAGTTTACATGCACCACATATAACCATACCGTTTGGATAGTTTACAAATCCACTCGTGGATAAGTATAACTTTTTGGGATACATTGCTACACTGCTTTCGGAACCACCAGATAGGTATTATGCAAAATTAATAAATGTTTACATTCTCCATGTGCTAACAACGCACTCTTCAATACAGCGTGTATAAAATCAAAACTCACGAACATATTCAACTATCAGCTTTCAAATGAGCTATCCCAACATGAAATGCCATATTGAAGACATTTCACGCATTTGTGTCTTTCAGATTTTCGATAAAAAATATAAAAACCGACAGTCTTTAAATTATAGTTTTAATAATAGTACTAAATATTTCAGAAATTACTAGAGTAATTGAGCTCACTCGAAATCGGTACATAGTCACCATCATAATCATAATGTCCAGCAGATTTTGAATTATCGATCAGACAGACAGACACACACCATCGCAATATAAACCTTCCAGAGACTGTAACCATAAAAACCGCACCATTACGTTGTTGAAACATTTACTAAGGATAAAATCAGGTGAAAACAGAATTTGAAAAAGTTTAAACCGCTTAGGCTGTAGCTGGCCTTAGTAAGGCAACAATAGATTCGCCAGAGACCAGCATGCATAAAAATCGGTGGATCGTCAGATTCGGATCATTGACAGACGGACATCATGATGACCACTAAAATACATGGGAGTAAAAGGCAAGTGGTAATTCCCTCAGTTTGACTTGGGTTTTACTAATGAACTACCTTTAGTTCCATCTAAACATCAAATTTATCCACCTAGCATGTAAGGTTTAAAAACTATTAACCCATTACGGCATATGTCCTCCCTTCCTCAGCGAAGCGGGGGTTAAAAACTAGTTTTTTTTAAGCATTTTAGTGCTGCGCTCCTTTCATTTAATATATTTATATGGTTTATTTGTTGTACACATTCACTTAATGTACCACATGGTTTTTGTGAAGAATCAAGTACATTACTGCATGCGTCTCTGTGTGTGTGTATGTGTGTATGTGTCTGTCCGGGATCGGTTTAGTTGGTTGGTTGGTTGGAGGATTTGGTGAGTACTACAATAAACTTTAGATTTTTTTCGTTTATTAGTTAATTGATTTGTAAGGTTGTAATTTGAACTTAATTAACACCGTTTGATTTTAATTAGTG
>JAHZNA010004989.1:0-14505 GCA_027743935.1 Sinodicranocentrus sp. ZH6 | reverse complement strand
TGATATCCCTTATGTATATATTTATATTCTCGTAGACATTTCCACCGGGTATGTTTGGAGATAGGAGAGAGGTATTTTTGTAAGTTGCATGTGAGCATGTGATTTAATGTTTGGATTTATGGATTTGGGCGAGGTCGCAAACTTGCACTGCGAGAGCTTGTATGTGTTCCTTCCTAAATAAGTTTGACTTTTATCAATATTTTCGTATTGTTTATGAGGATGGATCGCGAGCATTTCATGTTTGTTACGTTGCTGACCAGACGGGTTGGAAAAAAAGCAAGGGGAAAGAAAGAAATAGGAAGGCTTTCATGAATTTCATTTCAGTCCTCATGAATGCTTACCTAACCTGAAAGAGAAAACTCTGCTACCTGAACGACCAGACTGGACAAACCAACCGTTACAATCTAGCTCATTCCTTGTGTGTGTATCGGATACGTTGGATATTATATTATTTTTTTTGGAGTGACGCGAGTAGCCAAAAAAATGGTGATGAAAGATAGGACTAAAAGACCAACTTAGCAACTGGCCAGAATGAAAGTGTACATAGTACATACATGCATAATTTTTATTTACTATCAAAACTGCTCACAGACTTTCCTCTAATCAGCGTTCCTACTTGTATAAAAATTTAGAAATGTGAAAGCAGCCTGGAAGTTATATCCCCGTGCAGAAATCTCGATGAAGGGTACTAACTAAGCCTTCGTCATCTTGTGAAAATTCACAGAGTAGCTCGCTGACTAAATAACATTTTGCTAATATGTTGAGTAGACAGCTGTGCAAAAGGAATGATAGAGCCACAAGCAGGAATAAATTATGACAAAGTATTTTACAGATGAAAATCAGATTGTGACCAAAGTTTATGCTCATAATTACTTTCACCCTGAATAGCACAATTAAAACATGTAATATCCGCCTTTTCAAGTGTAGCCAATGACACAAGAAATGTTTAACGAGGAGATAAATCCTTTAGATTTTGTCGGTAATCAAACTAGTAAATGGTTTGAGTTGGTGAGGCACTTGAAAAACAACATATTTTAGGAGTGAACGACCATAAATGTCAAGTTGACAAGGAGTAGAAAGCTTTCTTTAGAAGGAGCATGCTAAGCTATCAACAGATTATGTCTTCAAATTTCCTGACATTTCCCGGGCTGAACGTACATCAATATAAAATGGGCAAATGAACAGCATATTTTTAATAAATAATGTGAACTTTTCCTTTTTTTAGAATTGATTTCAACAACAAGGAAAAAAATGAAAATTTTCTTTCCAACACGAATATTTCCTTATAGTACAACAACAAATTTAGCCCAGCCCTGTTCAACTTTTAGAAATGGGCTGAGCATACCTTTACCGAGAAAAACATACATGCTTTTATATCCTGTACACGGAACATTGAACAGATTTATTTAATATTCATTGAGAATCCCTTTTCAACCACCGGCACCTCTTTCCCTTATATTGGATGTACACAAGGCATATCAGTCGGTTGGTTGGGCAGTTGGTTAGCTTTTATTAGAGAAGCTTAGATATATTAATTGAAGGGTGTGCACTCACATTGCCAATATAAAACTAGTGTGTATACGATATAATGCATATTTATATATGTATCATGAGCCCCCGTTGGCACAAAGTGGTTATTATAATTTCATGAGCGTGCCTGTCAAATCGAATCTCCTTTCTGACTTCACTTCGTATCTCTCACTCTCTCAGTTTTTTCTCCCACATTTCGCGTCTACTTCCTCATGGCTGGATACCTTATTCTATGTACTTCTCAGAAACATTAACATGATATGAAAACTTGTCTCAACTCAACTCAATTACCTTTTCATAAAAATCCACCTGCACCCATTCCCCACTCTATTTACCCAGTTTATATATTCATGTGTGAAATGTAAATAGACGCAAAAGCAACTTGTTTCCCACAAATGAACTCACTGACGAGGCTGTTGCTGCTCTCACTGTGTGACTGCTACGTTTTTTATTAGAAAAAAACGGGGAAAAGATATTACTCGCTTTTTGGGTATATATGTTCTACATAAAAAATTACTCGCCTGTCTTGTCCCATTCGTGATGTAAAATTTGATGTTTCACAAATAGCTCGGACACGAGAGAAAAAAAAGATCATGGAAAAGGAATACCCCTTTCTCCTTTCTCGATGGATTGGGATGCATGTTTTATTTTCCCTTTTCCATCATACCGCTCTAGTTAATGGTGTTGATGAAAGCATGCTAAAACCAGTTAAGGTCAAACACGTTTACTTCTTTGGATGGAAATGCTCGGAAATTTATTGTCTGTTGGAGGTACACGCTTTCCTGGAAAATAGCAAATTTAGGTATGTGTCTACGATATTATCAACAGTGCTGACAAGGAAAGCATTCTGTTCTCCGTTTTCCCTTTAGTGTGGAGCTACACTTTTCATGAAAAGAACGCCTGTGTACAAACAGAACCATTTGGTTGACACACTTGCTAACTTTAAAAAGAAGAGAAGGGGGAAATCTCTATCCGTCTAAAATGAATGAAAGGAATGAAAAAGGGGTTGACATTTTTCGTTTTTGAGTGAACTCATCGAGAAACTCTTCACAGATTAAATGATGGAAGAGCCCTTAACAAGTTAAAGTGAAAGATTAAGGGGAATGAGTTAAAGAGAGAATTGCCTCATTCATTCTAATCCTTTTCTGTTTTTTTTCTTATAAGTATATTTTATCCAGCTATAGTGAGAAACTTCTTTTTGCCATGTGTACCATGTCTATTGAATAGAAAAACGGACTGCTATTTTCTTCCGTTTTTTATACTTTTTTCCTGCTAAAGCTATCTTTCAAATTAACTTAGCTTTCTGCATGTACTACTCTCCGACTTTTTCCCTTCTGACTACCAATCTTCATAGGAAAAGCTGTATTACTATCTTGTACAATATTGAGGAAGTAAAGTATGGGAAAAACTAATAGTAAGTTGGAAAGAGAGAGAGCTACAAAACAGCCGTTTTATAGATAAAGGCGGACACAAGAGTGAAAAAACTGAGGAATGTACACACTTGTGCCATTATTTGAAGGGAAAGTCTGTATCAAAAGTTGAATTAGTGGGAGTAAGCGAGTTTTTTCCCTCTTTTTCTTTCTCTTTTCCTTTCCCAAGCTGGCAGAAAATAAGAGAGCAGTTAGTGATACCCGACAAGAGAGTAAGTAATGGCACGAATCTCTAAATACGGGAAAAGTTTGATCTCATTTTTCGGTTAATTTTCCGTGATGAGATGAACTCACTCACTCACTTTCAGCTCGGCTAGTTGCAGAAGGAGACACACATATATGGCACAAAAGCAAGTGGGTTGAATATAAAAGGAAAAAAGGGCAGATACACATATATATATATATTGACTAAAGTTAAATAGAAGAGGAAAAGTGCATCCTTTTCATTTATTAGTAGTATTTGCTTACTTACTGATAAAGCACCCGAGCTATAGGGAATACTGCGTAGCGGAGGCGGAGAGGATATACTTTTCAACTGTTTATAAAAATATTTCGGGGATATAAATAAGCATTGGCTATAGCTTAGGTTATACCTTGCCATATATATGTATTGTGCGCTGTCGGAAATTTCTCTCTGCTTAGTTGAATGTTTCGCATAAAATGAGTTAGAATCCTATACATCACTTGCGTGCATCTAAATATACTAGAAATTTTCACAGTATATTGGTACGGGATTCTGGCTTGAGTTACGGAGAGGCTTTAGAAGAGATTCATTTCTCCATTTTGAAAATACCCAGAACGCACACAATATCATATATCGTTATACATGCATTTCTCATTGTGAACAGAGCATACACGACGTAGATCTCATTCATTCTTTTACATTATTTTTTTTCATTCTTTTTCTTTTGTAAAGGGTATAAATTGTAAAGTTTTTTTAGTAGCACTATGTCATGACCAGATTTTTTTACTTAGTGGGATGAAATCCTCCGGTGGAGGAGTCTGCTAATTCCTTTTCCGTGCAGAAATGATGAACCCGAAAAATATGTACCTTTTTTGTAGCTGTAGGTATTTTCGTTTGAAAGGAGGGGAAATACATAACTTGATACATTGTCGAATTCCTCATTTCTCTCTTCCATAGCTCCTTTCTCACTATCTTTGCTAGAGATGAGCCTACCATTCTAAGCATGGGAAAGGAAAGTATAAGTTGAGTAAAGTGAGTCCGCTGGGCTGTTCTAGTGAGGAAAATGTGTTCCACACATGAAAAGAAAAAGGGAAAGAGAGCAAAGTAAAAGTTATTTTTCATGAAAGCAAATGGGTAAACTGGTAAAAGATACACAATACAAGTGTATTAGTCGTCAAAGGAAGGAGAGCAAGTGAGAGAGAGAAAAGGGAGTTAGTCAAACACTTGACTACTTGACTTTCCCGAGTGGAGGGAAGGAAAATGATCAACCTTACATGGAAACACTTTTTTCCCCTCAATTCACCTCCTCTTGACGAGTAAGAAAAACTAGTTCATTCTCTTTTTTTCTTTCATGGTCTCCCACTTTTCTTCCCTTTCAAGTTGCAATTCTGGGCATTAAAGTGATGTAATGTGAGGATATTTACAAGATTACAAGACAACTTTAGGTATTATCATCGTCTTCATCAAGACAACACTCCTTCTTGCCAAGTGTACTCAAAGTGTTTTTCTCGTAGAAAGCATCACCATCCTCGTATTTTTATCCCTTGTCTTCGCAATCCAACCAGACAGGTAGGGGGTGACGTGGGGGAAGATGAAAAGTGAAAAAAATGGGAAACTCGGGAAAGAACTTTTTCCCTGGCCCACTTTCCTCCCAAATGAAGTGCATAAAGCACTGCCATTATGAGCTTTTCCCACACCAATATAATAATTGCTTAGTTTCTTCAGCACGCCAATTGTATTTTTCTCCATCTCATAGTAGAAAACATTTTTCCCCCAACTTTTTAGCAAGTCGAGAAGGATCTTTTGACTTGAGTAATACACTGCAATTCCATTTACTGCCTGGTAAACATGGGAAACATGAAGTTTGAAGGGATTTATATATATGACGGTGTGGTCTAGCGGTTTCCAAGAATGAATGGATGGACGGACGTCGGCATAAGTTTACATCGGTGGATATGCCTATACACTTTGTTAAAGTAGGAGGGTAAAAAAAGACTGGCAAAACCAGCTTTCCTCTTTAGGCACCCTTGCTGGCTTTTCCTGTGAAAGGTATTATTTGTTAAAGCAGCCATACATTACAGCCTCACATGCATAACATTCTCCCGCTCCCCCCTTTTGTACTTTTGTGTACGTGGAAATTGTGTTTACCACATAATATTTACGCGTGGATAAAGCCTCCCACAAAAGGAGGCTTAAAAGCGTCGCTGAACGCTTTGAGGGCTTATCGGCATTCTCAAAGGGGAAAATACCGCTTGTTATACATCCCTGGCTGGAAATGTATCAGCTAATGTTTGGAAATACATATAGGTACCTAGTGTGCATCATCAAGTAGCCACGTTCAAAGAATTTCTGGTCGACTGTGTGTCAAGTCAAGCTTTATCATTTTTGGTGTCTATATGCAAACCAACTATAGCCCGCACACGACAAATCTAAAGGGTTCCTTGTCTATTTTCACAAAATGAATGAATGAGTGACTGACTGTGAGCTATGCACTTTGGAATTCCATTGGGAGTATTGTAAAATTATGTGTATCATTGTGTAGCCACTTGTGTACAACCTCTCCAGCGCGGACACACACAAACACCCAAGTCCATATAAAAATGAGCCTTGTGGGAATGAGAAAAGCCGGAAGGATGTCGTTGTGCTTTTCAAGAGAAAACTTTCCCATTACAAGTAATGTACACACCATTGTCAGCTCCGTGCTCTACTTCCTCTATCACTGAGAAGAGTTGGCAATGAAACAGAGAGAGAGAGAGAGTCCGTTTTTAAGCTCATTAATATGTTCACTACGTGTGCTTAATAAACAAGCTACAGAGTCTTTTTAAGATTTAAAAGGGAAAAGTCGTTGAGCCAGATGCATAATACGTGTTGGATACCACTCGTATTTCCTCTAATGTGATTGTGCTCAGCCGAAAATGTTTTCATCGCGGAAGGCACGAGCACACTGATTCTCTCTTAGAAAAGGATACACTTTTCCTCAATGTGAGATGGGATTCGGATGAGAAAGAAGAGAAAAAAGTTGAATTTCCTTCTAGGTAGTGAGCAAGTCACGGTTGTGCAGTAACAACTTGTGCAAGTGATAATCGTAACAGTAATGATATGATGATGGGGCTGACAGCTACAATGATGATGATGATGACTTTCATCCTTCCTAAGGATTTCATTCCACCATTAACTTATCCAATCCCAGCAAGCTAGTGTAGGAGTGACGATAATCATGTCCCGTTTCACGGAGAGAAGGATAGAGCGCATATAGTAATAGCTCATTCCTGGTCTACGTTTTCATTTAAGTTTACTCGGGTGGAGTCTAGAAAAGAGTATGATGGGTAAATGGCAAACTTGTGTAAATAATAACAATAATAGGCCGTGCAAACTGTATTGTTTCTTTCCCTAGTGAGAAAGCATGTTTTGCTCTTAAAAGTTGGCCAAAGGAAAAGTTGAAAATGTAGACTTGATTTTGTGAGCAACTCGCATGTATTAATCATCCCGCATCCGTTATTTTACTTTTCCTCCAATCTCCTCGTCTCAATTACATTCTCCGACTTTTCGTGTCCTTGTTCTGAAACTTAGCAGCACAACTTACAAGGAAAATGTCCTCGAGCCAGCCAAAAAATATTCCCGAATGAACCAAACATGTGAGCTAGTTGAATAAAAAACATTACACAATCTCGGCTTGAAGGCAAGAGAGAAAAAGATATTAGATGCATAGCAAGAAAAAGGCAGACGGTTTAAAAACTAGTGATTGCAAACTGGTAATAAAGTATGACTTGTTTCCTTCATTTCATTCACTTTTTCTCCCTTTTTTCTCTACCTTCTAAAAAGATTATTTTCGTTTGCAAAAAAATGTGCGTGATTCAGCACTTTTTTTCCTGGTCCTTGTTATTTTCTACTTTTTATTTAAAGAGAGTGCCTAATTGTATGAAAGTAGTACTTAGCACTTCCTCTATTACCATTGTGTAAAGTGTTGGGAATTCGTTTCAAGTAAAAGTCAAGTTTTTTCTAGAGAGTTGAAGTGATACAAGAAATTGTCATTATTTGCTAATGGAGAAGCGAGAAAATTCTTCTTTATAAAAAGATATGCGTACTTTTTCAAGCAGACGGAAAATCATTAAATGTATATCGCACATAAGTTGAAATAAAGTTTTAAATGACTGGTATGTTGATAAAATTACATATACAATTATCACGCCTTATTAATACAAATCCATTATTTTCAGTCTAGAGCTCCAGACAATCTGGGCGAGTCTTTTGGTACACACGATGCAAGCTCTAAAAATGCACAATAGTGTAAACTATGTCATCCGTCAGGTCCCTTGATCGTTTGAGGTTACGACTTTTCCCAAAAACACTTTTCTCGTTTGATGGAATACTTAAATTAACTCGGAGGTAATTGCCATAATACAGAGGAAGTGGCAGCGGTAGTCCCCTGGTGGTTTATACTTTAGCCTTTGCTGAGAAAATGTTTGAAAATGTTCAACTTTTTTTTCGCCCAATGTGTACCACTTGTATATTATTATGATTATTATTATTATTAAGCTAACCTTACCGCTATACCATTTGAATTTCTCTACAGACTCCTATAGCTAAAATACTAGACACCCAAGTCAACCTCGTTGTTGTTTCTCTCAAGCGTTTACTTGAAAATGCAAAAGGCATAAAGGAAAAAAGTCACTTGGAATACTCGTCTCTTATAAAATCCCCCTTATATCAACGTCTCGTCTAGGTGTTTGTGTAGCAAGTATAAAGTTGCTCTCTGGGAGTCACAAGTCAGTCACGATACTGGTCTCGAATGTAAATCGGAACCTTCCATGTTTTATAAACTTCATAAACCACTCTGGCCCGCCGAGTGTTGAATGCTTATGAGAAGTCAAAGTGGAAGTTGGTCACACAAGTTGGAAAGAGTAGTTGGGGTGTGTGGTGGTGTGTGTGCGACGACTTACCATTATTTAGTTGTACTACTAGATTACATTCACAAAATATATACTTCTATCTGATAGACATGCAATAAGCTTTCATTACATACCACATCATGATATGAGCGTCTATGAAAAAAGGAGTGTAGCTTAACTCACAGTTTAGCAATTGTAAAGCACCAGTCCATCAGAGAAAGCAGAGCAAATAGAGTGATACACAAGTTTCAAGTGGTGTGGCGGTGGTGAGTAAAAGTAAGCAAGTGTAATGTAATGCAAAGGAGGCATATCTCTAGAAAACAAAACTCTGTATGACTTTATATCAAGCTAATGTTCGTAGCCATATATGATTATGTAGCTTTCTTTTGGAATTTCGATGACTTTTCTATACGCTCTAGATAGCCAAAGTATTTTGTATATTTATGGCATGTAGGTAGCTGGTAAACGTGTGAATGTTCTAGATCAGTATACAATCTCGAGGAATGTATGTATGTACATGTGACATCGCATGATAAATCATTCATACTTTTTACACTTCAAGGACTTGCCAGCTCAGCCCCTGCTGCTAAAAAGTACTATAAACTCTTTTCTCTCCACGTATAAATACCTAAAGATTTAAGTTGAAAGCAAGCAAAATGCTATCGCGCCTCTTCCTGAATGCATAAGAATACACCCGGAAGGAATTCATAATGCATCGGGCATTTCCATATTATTTACAATCCTTCTCTCTTGTCCCCCTTCCTGTTAGACAAGAGGAGAGGGAGAGAAAGGCGAAAAAAGGAATCTAGTCAGTTTTACCCTGCCTCGCATCTATTACTGTGGTGGTGTGTGGTATGCTTATTATTATGCTTACGCTATAGACTGCTGACAGGAATACTTTACGTGGGTGATATAACAAGTAAGCTAGCAAACACCCCATGCCTTTTAGATTCTTGGAGAGATATGCTAGTTTGTGCTTTTCCTATTTTCTCGGGAAAAAAAATACTGACTGACTTGAGTAATAATATTAGCAAGCTGAGAGGGAAGTCTTATGAATGCTTACATAATATATATATTCATTGAATAAGCTCCCTCTCTCAAGTAGTGAACATTTTTTCAAATCGTTTACCCTGAAAGCGAGTGAATAAGCAAAGAGAGCCATGTGGCAAAGATAAATTGTCTGAGGAAATGTTAACCATGACGTAGCCCACTGGGTAGCCTAGTGATGTTGAATGACAGTCCTCAGGGCCCTTTCACTCATGATATGATGAGTGAGAGAATCGAGCATTTCATGTACTTCCCTTTGCCAAAAACAGTGAAAAGAATGAGAAAAAAAGTATAATAATAATAGCGAAGAAAAAAACTACACTGGAGGAGTTTAGCTTGAGAGTGTGAATAGCTCTTTGACTTTCTCTCTACGCTCTTTCTCCTCCTCAAATTGTTTCTGATGTTTTGCGTATGTAAATTTAGGAAATGATGACGGTTCGTTTGATGGATAGGTACACAAAAATACATACACCAAAGCTTGCATTGTATTTACATTGATTATTAACCGGGCAAGGGGGTGTTGCGTCTGAGGAAAACCGTATATCCCTAATGGGAGCTCTTTGACATGATAAACTGATGTGTTGTTTTCTTTGTTGACTTTGCAGGAAATCGCCTCCATTCTGATCAGCTTCACACGCCAACCAGAATGGCTGTCGAAAGAAGTGAAGATCAGGTAAGGGAAATAAATTTCATGCTATAAAACGTTGTTATTGATTCTGGTTTGAGGAAAAGTTTATGTTTCCCCATGAGTGGATGCTTCACTCTTGCATAATATCTGTAGAAAAGTTACATCTGGTTAATATTTATTGCACGCGCTGATTGGCAGAAACGTAAAACTAGTCATTTGCAAAATATTTTTGACTAATGTAAATGAACGGAATGGCATAAAATGTAACCGAGAGAAAGTTGATCCTAGTCGTTAAAGCTGTTGGGGAAAGACGTATTTTGATACCACTTTACTTTCTAAACTATAAAATTACTCAATACACAACCGTCCCAGTTCTCAAGTGAACCTTATGCCAGACAAGCCAACAGCCGTTTGTATATCCCTTTTAACAACTGTGTATTCCTTTTTATTTGCTCCGCTTTGGCTAAAAACATGATAACATTTCATCACATAAAATTAGTTCCGTTGCGTTCTTGCCAGGACTTAAATACAAATTTGTGTAGATCTAACTTTGATTCCGTGCTGGTTTCCGGAGTGAAACTAAAGTAGCTCCCTGTAATCTTCGTAAGCACGCTATATACAATTTTCACACTAGGTAAGTTTTCCTCTTTTTTTCCTCCTCCTCTGCCATATTGGCAGTGGCATGTAGCAGCTTGGCCCCGTTGTATTCTCATAAGGACAAAAAACTACTGGAAATAGAATGGTTAACTGACTCAGTGACTGACTAGTGGAGAAGAGGAGGAGTGAGTAAAAGTGAGTGAATGAGTGCCTCAAAACTTTCTCCCTCGATCAATTTTGACTGAGAGTTTTAGTAGAGCAATGTGGGGATTAATTCAGTACGGATTTACGATGTTTGGCTGCTTCCCAGCAAAATACTTTTTGGACTCGGGAAAATGCTACTTTTCTGATTTGTATTTTCTATGAAAGTAGACAATCCTCTCCTCTGCCTCACTCAAACTATGTATTAGCAACAAAAGTGAGATTCCTCCCTCCCTCTATTTATGTACACTCTCTAGATATAATTGAGCAACTAAGTCGTTCCGTTGAACTAGCCTCCGACAAATGAAGCGCGAGCAAAATATGTCCAATAATAATGGCACCCGGAACTTTATTTGTAATTGCATTGAGGGACTTTTTGGCTGTGTTGTAATGGCATCGCCATCACAAGAGGGAAGAGAAAGAGCAAAAAAGTGAGCACACATGAGTATAAAGGAGAAGTTACATGACAGAATCTGTTTCCCTTGAAATAGCTTTAATAATCATATACAATTCAAATTGAGCCTCTCCCTCACACAAACTCCTTTATGAACTGTTGGAAATTTCGACTTTTACTACCCCTCCTCCTATATCATTCGGAAAATTACCAAATACACACGTTCTCTCAAAACTTGAGAACAACTCACTCGAGAAAAAATGTACACACTAACACCAACCATTCCGCTCTCATATGACACTATATTGGATTGTGGCTTTCTCTCTTCGAGCACAATATGTAACTACAATTACGTGTGAATATGTGCGACTAGCAATTTTGTTGTACACCCTCATGAATTGGACCGTTGTGACCATGTTAAGTAAACGCCCACATAAACTTTAAACACTAATGTATATAGATTCCCTTGTAATGCTTGTTATAGCTGAGGAAAAAGTGTGGAAATATATTGATATGTAGCATATTAAAGCTTTCCCCTTCCTTGTGCCCTCAAGCTAGCACAATTTTTTTCTTATACAGCCTTATGCTGTCAAGAGATGCAATAAATGGATAAAAGTGGCCTATCTCTGAATATGAAATCAAGAAAAAAAACTTTTTGTGAATCGCTGCCTTCCCTGTTTTCCCTATGAATGCGTATGTTTGTCCCCTAATAGCAGTATAATTTTTAGCCTCTCATGAATCGCTGACAGTAGATTGTGCAATTTTTCATTGTTATCGGAACATCGTCATGTGGCATGTTTTAGTTTTCTATTCCGTTCCTCTCACCGCAAATATATACACATGCTAAAACTATAAGTCATAACTTTATATATTTGTTTATTATGCTGCTAGGATTTTTATGAGAATTTGGTATTCGGAAAGCTGCGTGCTTGAAGAATCAGGGCAATGTTTACTTTGAGTTCAACTCAAATCACGGAAATTTTCCTTATGAAAACTGCATTTGTTCACCTCTTCTCACACATTTCAGCTTGTGGAAAATGTCTACAAAGCAAGTAATAATCTACAATGGAATGTAATTGTAGGGACGAATCATAATTGTTACATAAGTTATTACACACAGCCTTGAGGAAATGCTTGCATGCTTTACGACAATAGCCACACTATAAGGAATTTCCTATTATGTGCAACAATACAATTTACAAAGTGGTCCACACACACCACAAAACCCTGTCACAGAAATTATCGACTAAATAAACCACATACATATAAATTAATTGAGTTGGTCTGAGAAAAAAAGAAGAGAAAAGCAGGGGAACAAAGAGAAACCAACAAGGCACCTTCAATAGGGATATCTATAGTTGCAAGTTATTGTTATTATACATGGGGTCAAATGATATATGGTTGCGTAATGGGTGATGATAAGATTAAAACCCGGTGTAGATATAATGCACACCACCATTCTTTTATCAACCATTCATCAACCATTAAATACCGGAAGCTTATTGTGCGCCGCTGCTGTCTTTCCATTTTCCACTTCATTTGTTATTCTATTTAGAGGAGCATTCCAGTCAAAGGAGGGAACATGCTTTTTATGTATATTTCCTAATACAAGGCTCTCGTCCTTGGGAAAAATTTGGAGAAAATGGCTAGGCGAATTTTTTTAAAATCCGAGGTTAGAGTTGACTCTCCTAGTCAAAACTTTAAAGGCTCATTTTAAAATGCATTTCTAATGAAAATTTTGCATGCGTTTTACATATTACATGTTAAGTTGGCCGTGTAGCTGGTTACCTATATTTGGAAATTCGTGTCACCCCAGGTAAGTGTGTAGGCTTGTCGTCCAAGTGAAATTTTTTACAAGAGAAATACCTCAAATTGCAATTTGAAAAATGTTAATCTCAGCAAAACAAAGTTTACTCGCCCACTTTCAATAACTGAATGAAAATCTTTCAGCTTGCCCATAGAGAGCCATGTTACAGACCAATTTTCTTACAAAAGTAATTGTGTTGAGAGTTGGAGGGAGCGAGAAAAGATTTAAGTTTCAACATTCGCGGTGACCATTTTCAGTAAGTAGGGCTTTAGTATCAAAAAAATAAAAATAAAAAGAGGGGAAAAAAATAAATACTTTCCCTGTTGTATTCCAATGGAAATTGCTAACGGCCCTGGAAAAGTGCTATCGTGACTAATGTTCGTGTTCCATTAAAGACTTTTTCGCGTGCTTCCAGTCAGTTCTCCCCTTTTTTGTTTATGCACAACACACTCCACAATAGAGTGCATTCTCCATGTGTAAGAGAAACTATTAGGACTTGAGGTCGTCAAGAGATTTCTCCAGTTGAAAGGGAACACACGGCTAAAGAGTGAGACACATACAGGGACTCAATGGAGAGAATAAAAACCGGATCAGAGAGTGCAGTTTGCATAAGAAAATCGTTATTGTTTTCGAATCGCATTAGTGCTCCTGTTTCCTCACTTTTCCCTGCCATTTCCACATATACGATTGCGATAACTATACGTTCATATACGAGAGAAATAGATTTTGATCAATTATTGCGTTCGCCTTTTCCGCCTCCGCCGATTTTAATAATGATTTTATACCATACTTTCCAAAACAATAATGCACACGTTTCGTATGCCTGCTTCACTCGCAAATGAAAACTTTCCTTTGGAATATCCCATATTATGAGGAGAATTATACACGCTTGTGTGTGTGGCAGTTATCACTCAAAATGATCGACAAGTCTGAAAAAAAATCTATAAAATGACCATCCCTTCTCCGGTACACCGTATGTAATAAAATTGCCACTTCGGATATGCACTCTACTGCACACACACATTTGGCGTCGTGATTCATTTGTGCGTGTTCAGTTTTTTATTCCTATTGCAAAATAAATACGCGTGCCTTCGTGAAAATATTGGCCAAGATATGGACATCATGAAAAAGGCAACTTTTTCACTTGGCGCTTTTTTTGTAGGGCTGCTAAGGGAAATTATTATTTCATGCTTCATCATCATCAGACCTCCTTCTTTGGAGAAAAAAAAGTGTGAGAGTAGAGGAATCACATGTGTATCAAACAAAGTGTATAAGGACTTCATCAACTTTTTCACAAGTGTAAAAAACGTCCTACTCCTTTCGTCCATCATATATCTATGCATAGTTATATAAAAAGGAAAGGAAGCGTGCTCAAAGTTGTGACCCGAGTACTGGATATATATCCGGTTTCACGATGATAAATCACGTGTGTTTGCTTATGCACAAGTATCTAATAATGTATATGAATTATTAATGGATATAATGTGTAAATGGTTATGCCAAGAGAGCGGAAAAATATTATGTTGGGGAAAAAAGTCAGGATGAAAATGATGTGTGAAAGGAAAGCACCCAAGACAAACATTTCATGTGAAATAGGATATCGCGAATATTACACTTGTGTATAAGGTGTACTCTGTAAATGCCAAGTGAGATGGAATGTAGCTCGTGTGAAAGTAAATATGATGAAAAAAGAGAAACATACGTAGGTGGTAGAGGTGGATAATATGCGAGCTACTCCATCATCATCATAATCAAAATCATCATCATTTTTCCACCACTGCCACTGTTTACCCAAGCC
>JAHZNA010004988.1:0-10942 GCA_027743935.1 Sinodicranocentrus sp. ZH6 | reverse complement strand
CTAATGTATTAAAATTATGGCAAATTCATACATCAAGGGAATTATATAAAACAATATCATGTTAGCTTTAGCTCAATATTTACAATCATATTATATTGAATATATTTATAAAATAAAGATGACTTTAAAACAATTAACTGTTGTTTGTGGTTACCTTCATTTTTCCACATAAAGTCCCAATTTGTTAGGTCTTTATGTTATCTGTTGATGAATCAATTACAATTGATCGTAAACCTTTTGTAAAATACCGTAAAAGTGGTTGTAAAAGTCTACCCATCATCTTCGTCATACCAATAATTTTCAAATCCCTTTCACACGGTCCGACCGACTTTATCATTCCACGATCCTTTGGTTGTTCCTATTTTTCCTTGGCTCTTCTTTCACGCAACTGGTGCACTTGTATATTTTGGCCGGAATTTTTAGGACAGCCTGGGCAAATAGCAGTCATCTTTCTTGAATTTGCTCCTGTCGCTGTAGTCGAAGATGTAATCACCAACACGTTTGTGTCTTCTGGAAGGAGTGAAAGTTGAAAGATTTCTCCTCGAATCTGCAGGGTTGTGGAATCGGGGCTGATCTTGCTTGTTGTAGTTCAGTCAACACCACCTCGTTTGCAAATTTAACCACTTTGTTGTAGTTTTTTAGTTGAAGCGACTTTTCTCTCTTTGCCAGCTTCACTAGCAGTGAAATGATTACAATGTTGATGACTGTTTATGGGTAATCCAAAATTGGAGCATTAATCACAATCACTTGAGCCAGTTCTTTTTCGTTACTTACAGTGTTGTTCGTTATAGTGGACTCCGCACCAATGTCTGTTTTCGATATTCAAATGGGCTGTTCGAAGGCAGATTCGCTGCAAGCAGATGGGAATAAAATGGCCGTTTTCAGCCTGGTAGGCTAGTTAAAGATTTACGGGGTCAGTGAACAACCTACATCCGTTTGTAAATCGAATGGGCTTCACTGCCTAGTCCAGTGGTAGGCGAACGCATTCAAAATTGGCTTCGTCTACGTAGTGGCCGAATGTGTACCTGGGAACGATGTTGTATCCTTTGAACCTAATGATTCGAACACTGCTTTTTGTAACCCTGTTGATTTAAACAATTAAACCATTGTTAGGTTTGGGTGCGAATTAGTTAAAAAGTTAAACTTATTAGTAGAAATGACAAAACGAGAACACAGAGATGATACTTTTGATGGTGGTGAATACGACAAGTGGAAACATGCAGACAGATGGGATAAATTGCACATAAATTCAAAAAATTTAGAAAAAATTAATCAAATTATGATGTAAAAAGCGTACATGATACACAATAATGGCAATCATAATCAGTAATCGGCCGGATAATGCAAATTTGATCGCACAATCAATTACATAATCAGAAAAATCTCATCTAGAGTACATGTCGTACGATAAACATTTATCAAACAACTTTACAACAACCCAATGGTATGTTATGTAGTCGCCGCTCATCCATGATATTTTCATCTTATTCGTAGATTACCTTAATTTATTGAAAGTGGATTATTTAACTATGAAGACAATTTATGCGTTTTATTGTCGCCTTGAAAACAAAAATATTTAAGATCTTGCATGAATTTCAGGACAATATTTTTACACGGTTTTAACACCCATGCTTCTTGGTCCACAATTTAAAATGCTTTTCCCTAAATTGCACTGTTTACAAAACTAGCAGCTTTCTAAAGGTGTACTTTACTGCAAGCTTTATTTTATTTTGTATTTTTCTCTCAATTTTTATTCTGAGGTGAGTGTACCAATAAAGAATTATATTTATTTAAATGTACTATTGATATTTTGTTCCTGTTTGCTGAATTACGATGAGAACATGATATTATTTATTATCATGTAGAGCCGGCTTTGCACTGTCAGTAAGATTTCTGATTAATGCTGCATATTTCGTGGGTTTTAGTCCTACTCTCTGCAATATTAAAAATTCATCTAGTTGCATAAGTAACAAATAATTCAACCAGCATAATGACCCTAGTTGAGGATGCTGGTGGTGAACAAAACAATAAACCAACCATCAATTTTAGTGCATAAATGACATATTGTGGTTATTTAGGCAAAACCGGCTATTCAACAAATATTACAAGGATATTCGTTTACCAAAAGAGATTTTGGTCATGACTTTCAATGTCATGTTGACTTTGGTTAAATTTTGATTACATAGCACACTCTATAATGTTTTGAATGTACATATACAGCAATTTTAGTCTTCAAGTTCCATAAATTGTAAAGAACTAACAACCCTTGATAGATTTTTGATTATGCAAAACATCACAGTATTGTTTAGTGATTTGCCTTTTTACTTAATTCTAGAATGTTATGCCCATTTAACGATTTGACTTTATCCAATTTTCTATGCATGCATATGTTAGTTTTAAATTATGGAAAAAGTAAAACAAATATTGATGATGTGGACTGCTTGCGGTTATACTTACAGTAATTCCTCTGTCACTCATGCCATTCAATGATGTCCATAATTAAACTCGTGAAAACCAGGATTGCAAGCTTTTGAACTGAACATCCATCCATCCATCGCAACTCAATATCCGTTACTAAAGAGTATTCTTGTGGTTTTCCCTAAAAGCAAAACCTAAGTATATAGTGAATTACAATTTTTCTCAATATTCAGTTTATTGTTCTCTATCACATCAAGTTGTAGTGTCATTTTAATTAATAATTATCTATAAAAATCTTACATATTGTGTTTAAAAGAAGGGCAACAATTTTAAAACAATTACTTTTTAAAAACTCACAAAAAGTCGTTTTCCACCATGGCAGTACATACATTTTATCTAGAAAAGTCGGTCTGCTTAATGTCAGATTTTGAATCGCATGTATTGTCATTGGAATGTGATAATATGACAAACTTTCTAATTTGCTCATATATTGGGAAAAACTTATTTGGTGGAGAATCCAACGGGTCACTTGGGAATATTCCTATTTTGATTATTTGGACCTTAACCATGTTGATCGCCATTGGAGGACTCTTTGCAAATATGCTATTAATGTATATCATTGGGAGTGAAAAATCCAAGAGTGCTTTTGAAACAGTAATAATTACCTCTTCATGCATGGATATTTTTGGTTGTGTTGCCTCTATTATGAAAATTACTGCAAGCATAATTTTTCTGGGTAAGACAGCCGCGTTCTTATTCATGGATACACAAGTTTTGTTTACAAATAATTAATCCAATATTTTTATAGAAAACTTGTCAAAAAGCGTTGTGGTCCAAGGAATTATAACGTTTGGAACAGAAGTGTATATCTTTGGTAAATATTTTTTAAACCTTTTAATATATAGTTTCTTAAACATCTTGCAATATCCTTGTATTAAAGATTGATATCTAATCGTTGCATTCCTTATATTTAGCTCTGATTGTGACAGCCTATTTAAATCTATTAATTTCAATCGATCGCTGGTTTGCTGTAACCTACCCTTTGAAGTATCGCACGAGCTGGTGGAATGCAGAAAAATGGGGAAAGTTGGTTGCAATTTTTTCAATAATTCTATTTGTATTTATTACAACAATCGGGACAAATGTGGTAAGCTATGCCATTAAAGAAAACAGGTTTGGCAACACAGGCCCTCTCAATGGAGTTCAAAATATTATTGTGATAGGGGACGCACCGTTTCCAGATGTAATAAACAAATTTTTAGGTTACCTTGTTGTAGTTTCCTTCATGTTATCATTTCCTCTTCATTTTCTTATTAATATATTGGTACTTGTCCAGATTTCCAGAGTTTCTAAGCTAGGTTTACTTGCTAGGAATGAAGAGCGGGAAAGGATTAGACTAAATGCAAAAATATATATTTCGGTCTCCACAATTCAAAATGTGTTTTGCTTTACTGTAGTTTTCATTTTCTTTAGTTTTGGTGGTAAAAATGTAATGTACAGAGAGTTTTATTTCTTTCTTCATTTATCCTTCACTTTAAATTCTGCAGTGAATGTGGGAATATTTTATATAAAAAGGAAAAATGTATTGGAACGATTGCGAACAACTGCGGGTTTTGTTTGCGAAAATCGTAGATACGTGCCAGAGCGACTTAAAATAGGAATTTCTAGCTTGCTTTCACATTTTTGTCTTACGATTACCTTTAAAAAATGAGATTTTAATTTTTAAAAACATACATTCATCAACCCCGAACTCTTTTATAAAGATGAAATTTTATTGTAGATCTGTGCATTATTCCAAAATTAGTATACTTTTATGTACATGGTTAAAATGTTAATTAAATATAAAATTAAATCCGTAGTGAGATATTTGGATTAAGGACACTTATCTATAGCCTGCCACATACTAGTTAATAAATAGTAACTTGATATTCCTGCAAAGTTATGAGAGCGGAAACATTTTGATTCTATTTTGGACGTTTATGAAAGTGTGCAATTTCTACTTCATATTTTTAAACGTATTTAAGAACACTATAGATGTTTGTTGTTCACGTTTAAACTAAATTGAGATTGAGTATACTTTAACGAGTTGTCAGGTTTCATATGGTAAATATATACTATGCATGTCTTAACAAAATAAGCTTTTGCGGGCTAATATAGTAGACTTGATTAATATAGTCCTGCCATTATAAGAAAAAAAGTGTCACTGGCAGGCACACCAAAAGATTCTATAGTGGTGACCTCATCCACATAGTTCTTATGGAGCCCTTTAGTACTCCAGTTTACCTCTTAAATACGTGTCCATGGAAACTTGACCGCAATGGTAGGCCTAGGCATATGGTAATCAAGTCCGCTGCTCTTCTTATGTTATCAGGGAATTTATTTAACATAGAGATCATCTATCGCAGTCCTATTGACATTAGGTACAATTTTATTTCAATGTTCATTCATGAAACAAGGAAAACAAGTTAAAAATAGCAGGATGCTTTTTGGAATGAAAACACCTTCGACCATCACTTCTGCAATGAAATGGTGCAGGTTTGTTAATATTTCATATGCATATGTTATGAAGTATCAAGAATACTTTAATTTATATTTAAATATAACTTTAAGCGTTTTACCTTGGTATAAATGTTTTTAGAAGTATTAGAATTATTAACATTGTACAAATTAGCTAACCAACATAAAGTAGCAAACTCTTAAACATTTCTGCCATCATTTTCACAATGAATGTAAAGCCAAAACAATATCCAGCACAAGACAACGCAAATGTTTCGTAGAAAACTGATGCACTAACAGTGTAACATAGTGGAAATTTCAAGGAGTCACATGATTGAACGTTTTTAAAAGCAAATTTTATCCATTTTCATGACTTGTTCATGTTCATTTGATCCATGACTTGCATAAAAAGATTTTTGAACGCCAATACATCCCACAAATACATCAACTTAGTATTTATTTTGTTGTCTTATTTTCAGAAGACATGAGACAGACTACGCCTTTTCATAATTCTAGGATTTTCTACCATAAGTTGCTAACAAAACAACAAGCAAGCGAACCACGGCTATATAGGTATTTTTGGATTATTAAATGAATTATTTGAAAAGGAGAAGTTTCAGCTTTCAGTTTCAGTTTTAGCTTTCAAACTACGCTACATAGGTTTATCAATAGTATTTTTTGAGTCGTGCACAGCAACGTTTTTAAAAGTTTTCTATTGTTTGTACAAACAACCAAGTTTCAAAGCAAGAGTTTCCATCATCAGTCTGCCTTCCCTTCTTGTATAATAAGAACTAATCGATTGAACCGAATTTTCTTTCCGAACCATTCCCAGGTAAAACATTCTTCCAAATTTAAATCATAATACTTTAATAAGTTAACATATTTCTTTATAGGAATATCACCCGAAACATCGACAGGAACTATTATTACAAAATTCCATTTTACCTATTCTTCCACGCTATCATATTTCAAATGACAAATTTTATTTGGAAGCATTTTTGGGAAGGCAACAACATGGAGTATCTTACTCCAAAATTACGTAGGCCATTCGGTAATAAAGAAACGCACAAATATTACAAGAATTGACTCATAACAACACTTATTAAATCACAAGGGTCACACCTACTTTACGTTTTTCGGTATATGATTTGTGATGCAATTAATGCATGTATGCCTCTTTTAAACATGTATTACATAAACCACTATCATTGTACAAATTTTTACGATTATGGCGTGAAATATGTGGCAGGCCCTTCCGAGTTTTTCTATGCATATATTTTTCCAACTGAAGCAAAGTATTAATTAGGTTTTTACAGTATAGCAGATTAGTAAAAAGTAGATGCAGTACAAAATTTGAGAGGGAATATCCATGTACTTGAAACAGGAGGTAATGCAAATCCGGGGTATATTTCACGAATATGCAGCATGCCTATTTCACTTATTATCAGAATTGTGTACGCTGTGATTAGGATTATTTTGCCTTTAGCAAGCATTGTAGCAGCGATTTCATTAGCATCTAACCTCATTCCGCTGATTTTTCCATATTTCAGACTTTTGGAATTGCGAATGATATTGTTTATTTCTGTGGAAAAACGTAAATAAAATTTACCGAAAAACTATGTACCGTGATGTATTTTTACTCGGTATGCTGGCTAAAAATTTAGATAAATCTGTCATGTATGACATTGCTAGTAGTTTTGCAGCTTGATTATTATTTTTAACTTGACGATTTCCAAACCGGGAATAAATTTACACTTTACCGCTTCTAGGTGCACGTTACTTTACCTTGCTTTATAAGTTTGGGTAAATATGTTTTTTAAATCAGACATTTACGACCTGTAGATGTTGCTTTTGTTGGTGTTAGCGTTGGCACGAGAACATTGTTACTACATACAATCACATATTTGGAACTGGAACTTTCAGTCATGAATGTAGAAAGAAGAACAAAAATCTATTAGAATGAAGCTGACTCTAAGCCAAAGTCACTGGTATGTTTGTTAATCTGGTACTGCAAGCTTAAGCTTAGTGTGGGTAGGAATCCTTATGTAAACCATAGAAGTTTTAATTCTTCTTTCTATTTTAATTGAAAGTGCTGGGATGGGATAGAGAAAATTTGAACTACGCACATTGAAGTTACAACCATTAAAGTGATAGGCACACATAAATGACATTAGATAAATGAACGATGTGCGATAAAACTCCTGTTGAAATACTTCTTGCCAAGATTTTATGGTACGGTTATAACAAATTTTGTGATTTTAAAGAAGATTTTGTAGACTTCACAAATTTCACTTTCATTTGACATTTTTTTGAAGCAGACAATGTTATCTTGCACACTTTATTTGCCATAGGTACTTCACATTTGACATTGCACATCAAGAAAACGACGCATCATAGGCAGTCGGAGCATGAAGCAACTTACTATGAAGTTTTTGGTTGGATAATAAGTTTACATCAAATGTGCATACTTTTGCGTGTATTTTTGTTAAATGGAATGATAAGAAGCAATAAAATATATTAACAATACTTGACTGAGTAGCTTAGCTTAAATTTAAATATTGTCCACCTTGCAGCTTAGGTTTAGCATATCACACCCAAAAAGATTCGCATAGTTACATACTTCATTTTTTTGTAAATGTACAAGTGGCAGTCGAAGAGTTAAATTGGTGAAGAGAGAAGTGGTGAATTTACAATGACGCAAAAATTCAAATAAGAAAAAACTGTTTGCAGTTTGCAGCTTGTATGATGTCATTCATAAACATGGGGAGGCGAAAATTTAATGTAGAACTGTATTAAATTTACAAAACACTATGAAAAATTTGAAGAATCTATGCAGACAGACTTGAGTATGTATAAAAACTAGGAATCTCATTGCGCGCTGCCGACTGCACCTGTTTTATAATACAAAGTAGATCATAGATATATATATAGATAGATCATACCATATATTTCATTGATGAACGAATATATTAGTATTAAACTATTTTAATACACATATTGTTTAGTTTGGATTATAAAATTGTTCCATTTATCACTAGGTAAGCTTCGTATTACTACTGGTGATTAGGCCTGCCAATTTTCCTGTTTGCTCAGAGATGAGGGCCGCCAGTATCGGGCTGGTTGGTAAGGAAGGTAGGGAAGCCCTCACGCCAGAACTTCCACTTTCTTTACCTGTCGTGAATTTATTATCAAATAAAGCTGCGGAAAAGCTAATACCAGGACTAGCAGATAACTTCAGAATCTTAACGACGCATCTTCTTAGAAGATGACGGTTGCTGGCGGATTCGTATGGGAATCTTTCTTGGATAAAGTCAGTATCAGGATTCAAAATATGACCTTCAGCGCGAAGCTTTGCAGTCAATGAACCTTGTGTTATGCGATTCACTAGGCATTTTAAAACGTATTTGTAATGTTTCACGGAGCCGAATCCATACTTGTATTTATTTAAAAACATTGTTTCTAGAAGCCGTTTTTGGCACCGCAAGTTTTACTTCTTTAATCATCCCCAGTTAACGGCCAGTGACTGTATAAATAGATACCTTCATTAGTTCATCTATTCTTTGCTCGCAAAACGCAGCTGTAAAAAATGCTCAAAATCAATGTGAGTATAAGTACTAGCTGAGGTGTCCCAATTTCCTTCTTGTTCCTGAATTTAGGAGTTATCTTAACAAGTGTCTTTCTGGAATCCATTTTTGGCTGCAAGAAGCTGACCCCTTCTGCCTAGTACTATAGTTTTGGAAGTAATGGATGGATCATCATCAAACTATCATGTAGTCAAATGAAATTCGGATTGCAGACTAATAAATAATAATAATTGTATTAATAATAATAATAATGAACATTACCTTCTTATGTCGCTCTCTAATCCGTATTGGGATCACCACCGATCTTTCGTGATCCTGAACAGCCACTTTACTGCAAGTCTATTTTGCACTACCGCCAATTCGACACCGGGATAAGACGGGTGGCTGGAGCCCTCGAAATTACGACCCTCTTCCACACTGTTGATGTTAAAATGGTCCAATATCTCTCTTATCTAGCTGAAAATATAAATATAACTATACTATGCTACACAGTAGTTTGAAATGCGATAGTAAAAGTGATAAATTCTCGCCAGACTATGATCCAAAACGACTCTAGCTCAAAGTGACATTTAGTTATACATACTCTACTCTGCACTGGCAAAAATAACTTCCGAACTAATGCCTCTTTTAGCTAAAAAATCCAATTTCGATTCTTTCTAACATAATAAAATGCGAGATTTAGTTCGCACACCACTCTCACGAACTCTTGACTGTTATCATTTGTATTCTAAAACTCAACCCGTTTAATAACACAACTGTATAGTATCAAATTTGACACCTGTCTAGCTGTTTAGTTATAAATCTAAATTTGGAGACTAAATAGGACTGTGAACAGTTTACTTTAATTCTTTTACATGGTACAAACAAGCTTTAATTATTAATCACGTATGAAAACAAAATATTTTGAAGTTGGAAGTTTTAACATATAAGCTGGTGAATAGAACGAACGATTGATGTTGGTTCATCCCGATTGAAATCTATGAAGATTGCACGTCCTTTGAACTACTTGACTTGATGCTGTCAATATTGCGTGTTGAATGCTGTATTTTCGGAACATTATGCTAATTTGATACGCATGAACTGAATTAAAGTAGTTTCTTTTAATGCCACAACAGACAATAATCCTGCGATGAATGACAGAAAACGCTGGTAAAACTCTTTATAACTTTAATATCGTATTTATCCTTCATAAGTAATAGATTCCTAGATTGAGTAACTAGAGAGAACAACCTATTATAAAAACAAACATTTTCAAAATCCAACTTTGGGATAAGATTTAGGTTATATATGCATAATGTATTTTGCAAAGTCGATGATAGACGTAGTAAAATGGAGGTGAATTATGAAAATGATTTTCCTTCAGAACTACCAAGCTTTTATGGTAGCCGTCCGGAAATGGTTTTATGGTACTGCTTGGAAATGTCCGCGCGCGCATATAGACAGTCTTATAATTGTTTCAAAAATTAAAAAATATCGTGCAATGCTACATTTTTCAGAACTTTTAAGTTTAATAGATCGAATATATCTTCGACATTCTAGAATCTTTTTAGTGTAAATCTAAAAGGTCCTTCAGCCCCCTGCAAAAGGTCCTAAGTCTACAAAATTTATTCGCGTTCTCGTGGCTTAAGCCTTTGACTTTTTCAAATTTTGATTTCAACAATCGATACCAATGAACAAAGGCTTAGTTTGTATTGCTAATGCGCCTCACCAGAAAGGTCCTTAAGGCCCTAGCCAAGGCCCTGAGCTTCAAAAATTTACAAATATCATGTTTAATATCAATCTTCAGCATTTTTGAAGGGGAATGAACAGTAGTGCTAATACACTTAATCTGAAAAGTACCACTCTCACAAAACAAATTTCTTGATTGCCAATTAAAAATTATTTAACCTCATTGCTGCGAACTTGTCTCATCAGTTTTATGTACATTAGTTATCAAGCTATCTTATCCAGTACTTACGAGGGAACACGTTTTGGTGAAGTTTAAAAGAGGGCAAACGAAATATTGGTTCTAGTGTACTTTATGGCGTAGATTACGAATCTGAAATCCGCTTTCTCTAAAACGCAGGTTTGGCCGAGTTATGAGAGGATTTATACTCAAAACCCGAATTGAAGGAACACGGGCAATGACCGTTCATTTTTTAATTTTTACAAAAATAAAGCATAAAAAATAAGACATATTTGGTATTTAAAATTTTGTAAAATTCCTTGTCAATTTTTAATTATATCACTTTTACCGCTTTTCGCCGCCTTGTGCATCAGTACCTTTACCATACATTAAATCTTATTGCTAAACAACTAAAATCGTATAACTAAAAATTGGTAAGGAATTTTAACAAAGTTTAACTACAAAATATGTCTTATTTTTTATGCTTTAATTTTTCATAAAATAAAAAGCTTGCACTTTTTTCCCCATGTTAATTGAATGGGAGGTTTTAGCATAAATG
>JAHZNA010004987.1:0-18665 GCA_027743935.1 Sinodicranocentrus sp. ZH6 | reverse complement strand
TGGCTGGCTTGATACAAACGCGAGAATCACAGGGCCTTAAAAATTATTACATTAGGAAATCAGTCTATCTGGCTTCTTGATGATTCTTATTCTATGCCTGAAGGAAATCAAGTTTGATAGTATTTCGCTCACAGTTTTGAGTACGCTAATGAAACAGCCTGTGATTGGGGTGTTACTGGTCAATGGTCAACAGAAGGTCGTTACATTATAGATCTGTAAAATTATGGAATGACCTTCCCAAAACTCTTAATATGGAGAATGTAGGTGTTGGTGACTACTTAAAATATATTCGAATCAAGGTACAACAGGGTACAATTTGATAATGTCACTTAGTTATGAATACGATAAAGTTACAAAAAATTTAATTGTTAGGAAACTTTGTAAGTATATATTTTTTTGCTTTGTATTGTTAATTTAATTAATTCACCCCTAGCTAATAGTAAATGATATAATGAGCGGTATGATGAGCGGTGTCAGTGTTGGAAGAACAGTGTATTACTGAGAACATGTAGACACGTTAATAAAGAATCAAATCAAAATGGTGTCACTGACACCGGCTAATTGTAACAATCCAATAGGGACCATTTTTCATAGGATGCAGCTGCACGCAATAATTTGATGTCACATACAAACCAAAATGGTAAAATGGAATAAGCCCATATTTCTGTTTTCAGGTGCTTGTTCGTGTGAAAAGGAATATACACAGTTTCGAGAAACTTCAAATTGGTACAACCTTCCAGGAATTTGGCATTCGGAATGGCAGACAATGATCCGGAAACGAAACCAGTGTACAGAAGTACCCACAAAGTGAGTTAGTACCAGGTTTTAACAGTTCTTAGACCATACGTTTTTTGTCTCAATGAATACTTTCTTGATCTGGTTAATGTGCAACATGATTACAGCAACAATTTGGAAATCGCTACTGCCTTCCAAGAACAAAGATGGTAAGAGCTTCAAATAATGACTGGTAAGTGATAAGGATAACTTACGAAGCTGGCGTGAAATTGATTGGGAATCAATCAGGTGCAAGTCATGGGTACACCAGCACCAAATATTTTTGTTCACGATTACGGAGAGTCTTGGGTCGTAGATGACGATGAGATGAGTTTGACAAACCTCCAGGAAAAACTTGTACATTATCTACTATTGAAAATAAAAAAAAGTGACACTTTTTACACTTGTGAAAATATTACTTTGCCGGACCCTGAGCCTGAACCGCCTTTAACAACGAATTTAACAACTACGACATTAACCACCAGTTTTAAAACTGGCAACTTATAAACCAATTCCACACCCCCACCACAGCTTCATACACCAAGTACGAGTTCCTTTAACCTCTTCTGTTTAGGCGCTTGAAAGGAAAAAGTTATTTATTTTTTTAATTGTCCCCGTTTTAGAACCGTTTCGTGTAAAGTGTAAAGAGACCTAAATCATTTCCTGCTCCAGACTAGTTCACTAGTGGGGGGAAATGCATACCTGGATATATCCAAGTGCAACTAATTATCAATAATTTTCAATTTCGAAGTTACATAAACATAGAAAATTTGTGCTCCTGAAAACTCTTTTGCCTTGCCATTTGCCACAATAAAATTTTATAGACTGTACTTAGCTGTAGGCAAATAAAGTTTACAATATACCAAGTAGACAAAATAAGTAGGTTAAGCTTTTCTGAGATTCGAGGTCATACGCGTACGTCGAAACTGCGTAAACAATTTCATATACACATAGTTTGAATTGAGTGCAGTGTCTTGCAAAAACCCACTCGTCATTCTTACTTTCTTACTCCCTAAAAATTATAAGTTTATTAGGAGGGGATTATGGATTATCCATTGTCATTCCATTTTATATATTAATTCTCATCTCATGATGCAGGCAGCATTAGCATTGCACAAGTTTCATTAACCCACCATAAAAGCCATTTAATACAAAAAATACCAACCCACCTCTTGCAAAATTTTCTCTGGTCATGCAATTTTGGTCGGAAAGAGAAGCATTATATTTTTTCTGTGGAAAGAGAATCAAGAGAAAAAGTCAGTCTCATGAAGATCTGTGAGTGGCTGAAAATACCGTGACGTATAAATTTCAACCTGACAAGGAGGAAACAAAAAGGCAAGCTTGTTGATCCGTTGCACGTTCTGTCCAGATATCATGTTTGTGTACACATATCAAGCATAACCTAATTTGAGGAAAAGTCCTATCCTAACGATTTTTCTACTCTTCGCACAAACAAAAAATGTCTCAAGTTCGGTTGTTGATCTTTTTAGGTACTAAACGAAGTCAAGTGAAAATGTAGAGTGGCCTACACACATAGCAATATTCAACAGTCAGCACTCACCACCGACGCTAACGTTAATTAAACAAATTTCATCATTTTATCCTCTTGATCTTGATTTACTCTGGTGGACTTTTTTGTGTATGTGCCATGAAATAGTTTTTAAAATTCAGTTCAAATTTAAATTTGTGATATTAAGGATAGTCATGTCTTGTATTTTTACATTCTAAATGCTTTGTACTGTACGATTAATGGTAAGTTGGTATTTTAAACTTTAAACGCTTATGCTGATGGTCATTTAATCAGTAGGATTTGAGATTTAGGAAAAAAACATGACTGATTTGAGAGTAAGTAATGTTACCAACGTTGGTGAAAATTTCTTGATGCCTAATGCCTAAACTTATTGTTTGTAGATTTTACGTCGTAGTTCATAGGTATGCTGAATGCTGTTATTATCACGTCACGCTTAAGTTACAGAGTGATCTCACCCATCACCTCTAGGAAGAGGACTTTCGAGTTGGTAAGTACAAATTTAATAAAACTATCTGTAATTTGACATTTTTGGCTTTTGAGCGGGTTTAATTTTAAGATGATTTTTTTGGGCTTCACTACGTGATAAGGATAAGCAAGCATAACTGTAGATTAATTTCGTCCTTACTATCACGTGAAGCCCAAAGAAATCATCTTAACAAAACTACCGTTGACCGTGATATTCGATTTTCCTTTAAAAGGGTTAAATTTTATTAAAGACTCAAGCTTTCATTACGTGACCCGCAACATTATTCAAGAGCTCTGGCTCTGAGGAGCTGTTCAAAAACTATCTTTAAGGAGATGGGTTTAACATGATGCAGAGAATAATGCGGAAATGGGTTTCGGAAGTCACTCATTTTCAAAATGTGTATTATTTGACGGAGCTAACTGATATGCTCATTTCACGTGACATGTTGCATTGTAAAATTTTCAAAGTGTATCTATTCCTAAGGTTCCAAAGTGTTTACTCTTTAAATATGTACGAAATATTAACGAAAGACCAAGATCGAGTGACGTGGAGAAAATCATTGTTGATCGTTGAGAAGTAAAATGTTTTCGATCATGTCTAACTGCTGTAATTTTAATTAACGGCTAGAAAACGTAAGCAAGGACGAACTGGACGCCTCTATGGAACAGATAGAATCACCATTTAGAAGTCCTAGTTTCAGCCAGAGCCACTTTCGGGCAAGAACTCGCCCTAATTCTGGCTCCTCAGTATCTTCCACGGAGAATAAAAGTCCTTCCGGATATCACTCCAAAACTCAAGCCCATCATGGAGGAGGGGGTGACGAAAACGATCCTCGTGCTTCTGTCAGTAGTAGTGGTAGTGGGTATGGAGACCACAGAGTGAATCCATTTGAAAAAGATGTTTTGGCTGGACTTCAACGGTCATTTTGGAGTCCAAGCATCATGGACATTAAAGATACTCCACCACAACGTTCCTGGAATATAGAGCACCTTTCACATTTATTTCCTAAAGACATTGAAAATTCGCCTTCCACTCATCAAAACGCTTTTCCTATCGACGATCAGACTGAAGCGAAGGCTCAAGCCGACATCGATACGTGAGTCAAATTACTGCTGAGAACCTTTTTAATGCCACCATCGTTTCTCTGAATAAAATAAGTTTTCCTACTTTTTGAAATTTGACATTTATTATTCGACAGGTATTTTAGTCGAGGACCTATTGTTCCAACGCCAAGTCCAATGAAGCAGAACGTTTCAAAATTACAGTACAGTGAGCTTTCAAAATATAGTAAGACTAATATATCCCAGATGCATTGTAGTCAGTCGCCAATCGCCCGAATGGGGATGGGATATAGCAACAGTGTGATAAAAAAGAAAAAAAATATACCTGAGGTAGACAAATGGACTCAAACAGGATTAAGCCTACCAGTAGAGCTGCCTGATCATATTCAAGAATTTTTGTTGCAACACTGGCAGGTAATTTTGTATTTACGCAGACGTAACTTATCGACTAACAACCCAACTTTTTATGTACATGTATTTTTAAAATGACTGTCTCTTCTAAATACTACTTTTCTAAACCCGCAGAGTGGAGACCTATGTGGACCCTCTGATGTAAATGGTCCAAATTGTTCTCAAAAGTCGGAAACATCTGACCAGTGTGATGGGGTTGACAACGACTCAGGAAAGAATTCATCGTCTTTAAATAATTCAATACGACGAAGACTAGATTTGTCCTTTGGAGATGAAGCTGAAGGAGAAAGCTGTGCAGGATTACCATCCATTGTAGCGTCTCCAATTGTCGACCCTTTTCGAAGTAACCACCGCGTAAACACACCTCCTAGTTCACTCGTATATGCCGGCATGAATACAACAACATCGGAGCTGGAAGTCCAACTGTTAAGGTGCGAATTTACTCCGGAAGCAAGAATAGTTGTGTCAGGCACAGGCACACCAGCGATAACCCCTATTCAAGATGAGCCGGATGACGCACGATCTCTAAATGCTTCGACTCCAAGAAGAATGAACATGAATTCGAAGCGGGGAGCAGTGCGAATGGATCAGCAATTTCAATGGTCGCCGGTGGAACCAACCTCAATATTTCGAACTACACCTATGGCAAGTAATTGTAGTGAGGACAAGGAATCCGTGAATCTAAGAAGGTGTCGTGTTTCCAGCCCGCGTATGCAATTAAAAACTAGTTCTGCATCATCTTTTGACGACAGCCAATTAATGGATGATTCGTCCCCACCAGCAAAATTGCATAGGCGAAACTCAGATAAAAGTTAACGTTTAGGTTATACTAAGCGCAATTAAGATACGATAAGATAAATTATAGACAAAGAAGTACGAGCTTTTCGGAGTACAACAATAACTATCTATTTAATTTATTTAATTTATAATATGTAACTGTCAAGAATATAAAACCACGAAACAATGGTTAGCAAATTAAGCAAAATTTGCGAAGGAACGTTTTAAATATATAGATAGAGACAGCATGTAGAGTTTTAAAATACCCTATGTGTTTACGTAGTGTAGTGATAAATGCTCAATTTTTTAAAGGAAAAGTTCTGTACTAGGATAAGATTTAATTTAATATTTTTCCAGAGGCAATAGTTTTCTGGTAGCTTTCTTCATGGGTTTTACTTAATTACTTATATCTTCGTTTAACGGTATTTTCTACCTTCCTCCTTTTGGACTCTGAAAATTGAAGAAAGAATTTGAGAAATTTTGATCTGGAATACGTTTCTAAATAAATTTGATCATGTGAACAACTCACGATGCCAATTTCTTAAAAGACACATAAAGAATTCATTTTTCGTTCTAAAACCAGCAAACGGCTTTCACACACTTGATTTACTTATCTCTTCATTTATCCATGTTGTCCTGATTGAAAGAACATTTCAACTGGCATAATAAAGATCCACAACGCAGCAAAAAAAAATCTCAGATCGCGAACACAATGTGGATTTTCAGATTTATTGAGAGACAACAGGAGCTTCAACTTTGGCATCGTGACTATTCGTGATGTGAAGTTTCACCGAACACTTGTCTAAGTCATACCTCGACTTCTGTCAGAATCAGACGTTCTCCTATCTGATGACGACGAAGATTCCTTTTTGACCTTCGGTTCTATACTTTCCTTTTTAGAAGACGACGAAGAATGAGATTCTAGTCTGCTATTGCTCGACCGCTTTTCACTAGACTTCGACGACTTCTCTGCTACACTTACAGGTTCCGAACGAGATTCAGTCGCATCTCGAACTTTGGAAGTTTCACGCCTACTATCACTGCTGCTGGATACTTTTGGTTTTTGAACCGGGGCTTCGTCAGCAATCTCCTTCTTTCTAAATATTCAAAGTCATTTCATGAGATGTTGAAATACCAGGCTCGTTCTGTGCGTGGCAGCAGTTAAGTAGGACAAGTTACTAACGTCACAACGGGGGATGAAGCAGCACTTTCGATGGAAGATGGCTTAGAGCTCGTCTTACTGCTACTCTGTGTTGTTGGGGCTTCTATTGCTTTCGATAGAGTGGGTTGAGGGTTATCACCGGAAGTTGATACTTCCATAGCCTCCAACTTAGCTGAAGGTTTCGACTTTACTTCTTTGGGAGCAGAGGTGGTAGAGCTGCTGCCGTTCTCATCCTTTGCTGGCCTTACTTTCACTGGTTTTTCAGGACTTATAACTTTCTCATGGAAATCTTCTTCTGCAACCAGAGTACTCCACCTCGCCTTCAGCTGCCCGATATAACTTGTAGCCAATGCGAATAAGTCTTGACGCTTATCTTTTTCATCGACTCGGACCTATATGGGTGTGACATATTTCCTTTCGTTAAATACTAAATAATATGAATATGGCGTGACCACGTTCCAAACTTCCAAATAATAATGTATGTCATTACACGCTCAACCCATCTTTCTACGGCAGCTCCTAAGTTGGTAACTTTTGGAAAATGTGGGAGAATTTCCTTCAAAACAATAAGTGAATTCCGAATTTGGATGTAATCCTTTGACTCCAAGCAAACTATCACACACTAAAGAATATTCATAGGAAAATATTATAACATCTCATATTCCTCAATTCATCATTCATAAATACATGTGACATTAATTTATTAATGGGCTACCTTTGTAATTTTATAATGCCACTTATGGCAAACATGTCGGAAGTTTTCATAATCGACGTGGTCACTGCTTTCAGCTGATGCTGAGTTACTGGCTCTAAATTTTGTGACAAAGCCAGGAAACCTCGCACATTCCTTTAAAAAAAAGGTTGTTTAGTATCACATCCCAAGCAACAAGCAAGTCAGCATTCTAGTCCTAAATTAATTTTCAGGGTTGTAAAATTTGGTTTTGGTTAATTACCTTTTCAAATACTGCTTTGTTCCCGTGCCACCTCATTACAGTCCCTAGTAATGCACATAAAAAGCGACCATACCGGCTGGCTTCATTTTCAGTGCAAGATGTCACGGTGTATATTATATCACAAAAAATCTGCAATCAATAATATGAAAACAATATATAACACTTAGTTATTTGAATTATATAATTCGTGGGCTGTGCTTTGAATCCATCATTTTTACAGCTTACCCTATCGTAGCAAATAAGAGTGGAGAAATTCTGCGTAGCTAATGAATGAATAATGTTGACGAAATGGGCACAGTATAGGGCATCTGGTGCTGTGAATATACATCGCGGAAATAAACATAGCTGGAGAAAAGCGGTCACTGTTTCATTCTTTGCTGACTTTGCAGTTCTTGGGGCGAACCATGTATCTTTCTCCTAAAAATGTTTATCAAATTATCAAACACCGACTAACGCAGCAAGTTAGCAGTATTAAAATTGTGTAAAAGCGAACCTGCTTGAGTTTGGCGATCACACGATCAACATGCTCCCTCTGTCTCCTCTCTTCTTCCTGCAACTTCTCAATCAGACTATTACACCTGTCCTGTTCTTTCTTTAACTTACTTGATGCCATGTCCTTATTGTCTGCTGCTGCTACTGCTGTCTGCTTAATTCTAGCGATTTGACTCCCATATGAATCAGAAGGTACATGAAGATCGAATAAAGTTAAGGACCAGAACGTAACATAAAACTGAGGTGTGATATCTTCCCAAGTTTTGTGAGGTAAAATATTCGACACTATGCTAATCAATGGATTCAGAACATGTGCCGCAGCAAGGGCATATTTTTCTTGTCGTTGCGCTATTGACATATTTTTGTGCGATTTTTCTGCGCGTCTTAGTTCGTCATATTTACCCTAAAAAAGCAGTGGATTAGTACATTGAAATATCGGTTAGATGTATAAAATCACGTTCCATCTCAGGTCGTGACATGATAATAAAAGTAACAGCTTACCGTTATAGAGTTAGAAAGGAGGGGTCTCCATAAAAAGAATGCAGCATCTGCTGAGACATGATAATCCTGAAAAAGTTTATCAATTGGTGGAATTTTTCGTGCATATTCTTCGGTAGATGATGATGAAGCCAAAAATGTCCCAAACTGAACCAATGTGTCTTGACACTATAATTTTAACACAGATTAATTAAGCTATTCTGCGTCTGCGAATAAACACTATATGTGTGTAGGGGATTTGCCTGAATAGTATACCTGATCATAGAGTTTTCCTACAAGTTTTGTATGAATGGCGTTCGTATCATCATAAACAATTCCGTGTCTCTGCTGAGCCATTAAAATGCAAAGTGTTACAGCTAAATCGTTGACAGATGAAGCTTCCCTTAAACGTGATGCTGACTTTTTTGATGCGTGAACTTGACCAAAGTAGCCAGCCTACCAAAATCAAACATAGTATATGTATTAAGGGAAAAAATACTTTTACATTGTTTTCCAGATTGGTTTCAAAATCGTAACTTTAGTTCTAGGTCTATTCGGCATTAACATCTAATATAACAAAAGGTTTTAGTATTTTTACTAATGGAAGTATAAAGGTTTAAAATAAAGTATTTATAAACACTTAATCTTACGACAGAAAGCGATGCACTATTGCTGCTTTGGCCAGGTGATAATGCTTCCAATAAACAATATGCTAACACGTCATAACTTAAAGCGGTCAGAAATTTCAGAGCGTCAATTACTGGGGAGGTTAAATTGTCAAATAGCTGAATTTGGGACAACACCTAAATGACAAATAAAAACATATAATTATTGGTTTTGCCATCATATAGAACCGTTATATCAAACTTTACTTAAATGTGAAACATTACATAGTCAAAAATGACAGCAGGCATGGAATGAGAAAGTTTTCCAAGTTGACGACCCATAGGCTTAACATTCTCTTTGGAAATTCTTCTCATCAAATGCTTAACTTTCTTCAAAACGTCAACCCGTTTACGAAGCAAAGATGGGTGTAAAAGGAGAATGGCTTCGCTTTTCCAAGATCCATAAAGACGAAACCTGGAATTCAGATTTTTCAATGAGTATAAATACACTTAAATCAGCTATTGAGATTGTAGTGAAAGCGATGCATTCACCTATGCTGATAAGGATAATAGTCCATGACAGCCCATATTTCTTGAGCAATACAGCAATTCGCATCAAGAAAGCACAGTGCTGGGAGAATGACTTCATCCAAAACTGTCAAAAACTTGTAATACAAATCTGATGGACGGTCGTGTTTCGTCTAAAACAGAATAAGGATGTTATCATTCATTACAACTAACAAATTGAACAACCAAACGTGTGTTGTATGATTGGATGTAGTAATCACACCTGCTTCAAATACGTTTTCATTAGTCTAAGCAGCTTGTACATTAGAACAGGTTCGAAATGAATGTACGGCCCGATACTTAAAATAATATCCATGTTTTCTTCCAAATCTTTCCAACTCCTGATTTGTTTTGGATTGAGCGACATATCCTTTAACAAAATGATCGGTCGTTTTCCAAGTCTTTCCATTGTTTCATGAACACTATATATATATATATATATATGTGAATAGATTATCTCATTCAAGTATGATGAAAAATTAGAATACCAAAGAAATTATGCGCTTACGTTTCATATAGTGGGTGTATCATAAACTCAATGAAATGAATAAGTCTCAGGGCAATCCGCCTTTTGCTTACTAGCGAAAATTCTGGATGTCGTTCCATCAAACTTTTCACAAAAGTCCAGCCTCCAGTACTCAATAGTGCTTCGCAAAGTAAGAACTTCTGATTGTCGAAATACTACGAAAACGCCAATTATAAGGGTTAACATCTTGTAAATTTGTACGTTCACATGGTGTCTTTAACTTTATCCTTCATTAAAAAACTTACACGATCATCTGCACTATTGATTTCATCGTTTTCGTCAGTCTCCTTTTCTTTGTTGATGCTAACAATCATTGACTTTCTCGCGTATTCTCGGGCGTCTTGAAGCTCTCGGTCCCACTCTTTATGAATAACACGATCATCTGGGATTAGCTGTACCAAAAAGATGCAAAAAGGATTATGTTCACATTGTTCAAAAACCTTTTTCATACATACTCAGTAAAACCACAAGCATGAGAAAGAGAAACATTGTCTTTCATTTTAAACTGGAATATTTTTTCAGGGGCTGTTACATACTCTGATATAACTATTATGAGTGCGAACTTACCCATGCGTATATACCATCGAGATCAATCACATTGTTTTGCAGCAACAGTGCAATCATAACGAACAATGTCTCTGGAGGTCTGTCCTGCCCTTGAAGTTTGAAACCTATTATTTCGCATACAGTGTCTTGCGATGGCCTTAAGCTCTGCAGTAATGGAATAAAAAATTTGCAATTTGGTTGGCACTCAAAAGCTTCCAAAACTAAATCGATGACTCGGTTCGGATCCAGATTAAAACGACCTAGCAAATTAAAATACATTTTCTTGTAAGATGTTTTGCTCAAAATGAATGCCAACGAATTTCAAAAATTAAAAATCATGTTCTCGTTATTTAAACTGACCAACAAGACATGGAATGACGCGGGTCATGTAAGATACAGAATTTTCTGTTGTTGGATGACACAACTCAGCAACTAACTTCGAATATCCCTCACTCTCTTCTCGAAATAAGTTAAATTTTTGTTGTTTATAACTATAAATTGAAATGTTCACGATTATTTCGTTTCTTCTTGATCTTGATAACTGTAATGGTTAGTGGTTTGTTGGAGATTGTATAATATATAATAATTAATATTTTGACTTACTAAATGCGCGTTTTTGTACGTATAACTTTAGTCGAAAATGTTTTCTTGTTATGAACAGCACCACAATCTTGTAGACTTTCAAGATCTAGTCTTTCCATAAACATTAGACCTAAAAAATCAGTACAGGATCTGGCCAAAATAATAAATCTTTCCCTTTCATCAGAACGGGCTAGTTGTGATTCAGTGTCCATCACAGAAACCATATCTCCCGTTAACGACGACAGTTTAGGATGAAGAGAAGCTACTTCTGATAAGAAAGAAACAGCTTTTTCCTTTTTTATATCTCCTTTACAAACTGCTTTTAGGAAGAAGTATATTGCTGTTTTAAATTCTTCAACTGAAAGCAAACACGAAACAGACATTTTAACATTGAATAAACAATTATGACATCATATACAACTACAACTTCAACTTCCAATATACAACACATGACAGTGATGCTTACGTGGAGTGTCTGTGCACGATCCACCGTCAGAAACCACCCCATTTGATTTGCGGTCAATGTTTTTATCCACAGCATCTCTTGATTCCAAAAGTTTAGCATACTTTTTTGCTTCATTTATGCTGTGAATTTGATAAACAAATAAAATCTTTTATACGAACTTCTTGAACAGATTTTCCAGTTTTTGAACCGATACATACACATTAATTCATACATTTAATATTTAAAATTGAATTTAATATTTAATATTTGATATTAGAGTAGAAAAATGCTTTACAATGTTTTCTTGCTGCCGCGATCCCAATCACTCCAAAAATTCGGGTTAATCCATTTCGGCTTCGACGGTACTGTGCGATCTTTCTTTAGATTTTTAAGAATGCTTTCCATTGTCAAAGAAGGTACTGAAGACTCCACAACTTCCAACACTGAATTTTCTCCACGTCCTCGTTTTCGGGGTGGCGGAGACATGCTTGAAGCGTAGCTTGTCACCGTTTAATGGTGAATGGCACAAAGTCAAACTTGATTTACCAGTCTCTTTCCACAATTAACTACCTGCAGATATACTTATCTCCCCTCCCTTACGATGTATACGTTCAACGTTGGGATGGGATAATAAGGTTATCTATCACACTCGTCATATCCCGAAACTCTAAACCCAACTACCTTCAGATAATTGGTAGTCATTCAATTTGATTCGAAAGTATACAAAAAATTACAGAAAACAACTAACGTGAGACTATTTGACTACGAAGGGTCACGAGGTTTTTGAGCAAAAATGGCAATAATGCAATATATCAACTATATCCAATAAAATTTTTAATATTAATTGCCAATATTCACTATATTTACACCCATTTCTCTCCCTCACTACTTTGATCACTGTTTACAAGTTCAGATTTATAATTTGGCATTATTGTTTTATTGTTTACAATTTCTACCAACTATATACAACATTTACGTCGCTTATCACAAAAAACACAAACCTCTGTCCAAATATAAAGAAAAATGTTTTTTTACAACAATTACACTCAAGCCACTTAATATTCATCCTTTTTGCTATCTTCCACCATTGACCATTAACAATCACAAACTGCAAAATAACCGAAATCGCACCGCACACTGTTGACCAAACTTTCACCAAAAAATACAACTCACCACACCACAATCCCGATCAACTCAGCATTCAAATGCCGAGATGATATGCAAAAATTCAAATCCACATAAAAATCTCTGAAATTACGTCATATGCATAAAACAGACTGCCTAAAAATAAATGCACATATAATATTCGAATTTTTATTAAAGTATGTATTTGTTTTGCTCTTCATCGCATTCAACTGCAATTCAATGTAAAACCGGGACTGCAGTGTGAGTGAATAAGGAAAACAGTACAACAGGACTGATTCCGTGGATTTACTGTAACCTCATAGTTACCTCTTTTCCTGCGGCTTGCCTGAGAATTCTACGGGGCAGTGTGTTTCGTTGTGTGTGGTAAAATAAGCGCATTAGGGACATCCGTATTTGATAAATATTTTCAGAGTTCTAAACTTAACTACCTAATCGATTCGTATGCTCTGAGAATTCCGAGATAAGATATGCAAATTACTATATGCATTAGTTAGTGCATCCATCAGACAGAATCAGAATGCAGCCTCAACCAAAAGTCGTCCTAGTCACCTAGTCCATCTTTCAGCTTCAGCGATGAAGAGATTCGAGTAGGACGGATGATTTTTGTTTACATGTAATTTGGATTTGGTTGGAGGAAGTGTGGTTATGCAAATATGAATCAAGAAATGGGCAAGATTTGGAAGGAATATTATGTAAAAAAAATGTAGAAAGGTGAGCAAGATAAGGGCGGGGCAGTGTAATTATTTAATTTGATTATTGATTCATCAAATCAAATCGAATGCCCTGTTGATCTCAGAGAATACAGAAGCTGGTGAACATAGTGTTAGTCTGTGGGGTCTGTGGAACATTTCAAATTTGCGTTTCTCTTTATCAGCCTATTGACAAATCACACACAATCAAGCTTTTCACTGACGTACACGACACCTCGATATTGAGAATTAATGACTGATAAGTATTGGATTAATTATACAAAGGGATCGCGATTTCGTGAAAAGAGTGTAATGGAGTTATGTTTTAGTTGATACTGATTTTTTGCTATTTAAAGTAAGTTCCACTTAATTGAATTGATTGTAATGTAACCCACATAGCCAGACACGTTTGAGGAACATTTCGGATATCGGAATCGGACATGGTAGATATTAAAGTCGAAATCTCAGCAGAGGGCAACATAGGGTCCTATCACTAAAAATCAAGGGACTGAACCGTCGGAATACGCATTGGTTTTTCATGATGATTCTGTAAAATTCTGTTAGCGTGGCATGTGTGTAGCAAACACGGAGGGCCTAATTAATGAGCTGACAGTTATTAGTCTTCAAACGGATATCGGATGACATGTGAAATTTCCGTTCTACGCATTAGTTTTATTTTTAGTGTGACATTGCAGCAGCAAACTAAAATGTGGATAATGTGAAAAGCATCTTAGAATCAAATCACAAACCATATGTATTGTCTAATGTCATTATCAAACAGTAGGAAAAATGATGTCATTATAGGTATTCCAAATTCCAAAGTGTTTTCGTGAATCCAGAGGAGAATTATGCTTCAGCGCATCGTCGTCATTGAGGGGATGGAGTACGAGAGTACATAGCATATCTTAAGCAAGCGCATGAGAAAGTGTTACTTGCTATAGGGAAGAAAAGGACATAGGCCATAGGGTACAAGACGGGAAAAAATGTGCAGTTTCCCTATGCACATTGCACACCACACATCATAGAATCATAGAAGAGTCGTAGTGCACGATGACTGTGTACAGCATATAAATGAATCAAAAAAAGAGAGACACAGAGACGCTGTACATTGAAAGGTTCAAGTATGTCTTATCCTATCTTGTACTAACTTTGATAAAACGGTTGAGTTGGGTTGTTGGAATTTAGAAAAAGTCTTCATTCTTGGCTGTTTTCAGATGCACATTTCTCGGGCATACATGTACATTAACTAAAGTTTTTGTTGGAAGAAAATGTACATTAATGAAGGCATATATATGTTCATTCTCTGATGAAACAGAAAGAATTTCTATACATGTAAATGTTATGTATGTATTAATATAAGTACCTATGTTTCACATTCACAAGAAATGTCAAATACATGGGTACACAACTACTGACTACGGACTACGGAGTAAAATGTGCACATCTTTGGTTCTCTGCTCAGATTCTTCCACACAGTACTGTACAATTTGTACCCTATGTCCTCAACCAATTCCATCCAGATCAGTAAGGCTGAGCAGTACAGCAGTTCTATTACAAAAGCCCATTAATGTATGGAAGGGTTATATAGTATATAGGAAACAAGTTTTCTTTAGTCTAGACGGCAGACGATGTGTGTTGTGTGTAGCATGTACTTTTGTGCAAATTACAATGCATTGTGAGCTTCAGATCCCGTCTTTTCCTTGCGTAACAAAAATACTCAATACACTCACCTGCTGCTGATTAGATATATTTTGCAAAAATGTAACTGGTTGTAGGATGCCTTTGAGCACTATGGCATGGCTGTCAGTTCCGTAACAGAGATCTCAGTTTATTTTTCTACTCAAGAAGAGTATTTTACAAGTTTCAATATATCTTTCCCCTGTTTTTCCAGAGAAGAAGAAAGATAAGAGAAGGATAAAGTCAATTTATTGAATGGAAGCATTGTAGGGTTATGGTTCACATTTTAGGATTTATACCCTGGCCTGGCCACCACATCCATGTCTATGTGTGCCGTCTACATTTTAGCAGAAAATGAGTAGTTGATTTGGAGTTCGTCGAGTCCGAATTTGTGGAACATAAAAGAATTCTCAAAGTTGAGCTAGCAGCATGGATGGGGGTGTGGAAATAGCAGACATTATATTTCAGGTGAGTTTAATTGAGATATCGGGCAGGCACAAATGAGCTGTATTAACGCGCTGTGGAATTTGTGTTGATTTAGATAAAAAAATTTAATAGATTTAATTTGTATAATTCCAGGGGTCCATGGAGTGTTTCTCCTCTGAAATATTTGAGAGCGGTGGTGCAAGCAGTAGCAGCAGTAGTAGCAGCTTAGCGAATCTCCAAGTTAGCCTGGACCAGTCACCTTCGTCATCGTCATCTACACCAAGCCCTAAGGCGGAGCCTGACTGTGTTGACGTTAGCATCGGTAACGAAAACAGGGACTACCAGTTTATCGTGAGTAAGTACAAACAGTCCAAAGTCCAAAGCACAAGATTGATGTCATCAAAACAAAATAATTCAGAGTGTGGTTCAAAATAATTGAACGAAAATTATTAATTGTCCATTAAGTTACTCGAAATGAGACATTTGGGAGATTCATAATTGCGAAAGAAGATATACCTGCAGGAACGGTAATTGTTTGGGAGCCACCAATCGCATATGGACCGGACGGGGATGGATGTGAAGGTTTTGAGATTCCTCTATGCTTAGGATGCTGCATGATAATGAACGATGACAATGAGAATAACCGTTGTTCAAAGTGTAAATAGCATACAGTTTTAAAATATATGATTAAAAATCAATAGAAATATGCCATATTATTTCTTCTCTGTCCTCAGGTAAATGGCCCGTGTGTTCTAACGAATGTGAGCTCGTAAGTGTTCCAAATAATTTAATACGATAAGAATAAGTTTTCCCCGCTTGGTTATATTAATTATTTGTGTGCGTGTGATATTGCAGTTGGCAGCTCATGCTGAAAATGAGTGTAAATTCTTTGCGGAAAGAAATATCCAGTTTCCTCCAGAAGTCCAAATTGCAACATGCTACAAAGGGATTCAAATTTTGCGTGGAATCTTGGTTCAGGACAAATACCCTGATAAGTGGAATGAGCTAATGCAACTACAAGACTGGACGGAGCTAAACTGTAAAACAAGGGATTTTAGTGATTTAGATAAGTTTAGGAGAGAACTTCTTGGACTGCCAGATGACCCATATGCTTCATACTGGAGTAAACTACTCGGGATTTTCAGCGTTAATAGTTTTTCATTTATGATGAAATGTGAAACTGAAGACCGGAGCCCGTCGTAAGTTGAAGTTAACAGTTTATGCAAACGTGTGAAGTGAATTTTGTTGTGTATTCTAGAACAAAAATTGTTGTTTGCAGATTTGGCGAATTCATTTATGTCATAACGAGTCTATTTAGTCATTCATGTGCTCCAAACGCAAACTGGGCAATTGGTTGCTCCCCAAACTTCTTTATGCAAGTCCGAGCCACAGTAAATATTAAAAAAGGAGATATGATCAGTGTTCCATATACATATGACCATATGAACTTTGGAACTTATGGAAGAGTCGTTCGTCAGCAATCTTTCAACTGTAAATGCCATCGATGCTTGGATCCCACCGAGTTAGGGACTTACAACTCTGCCATTAAATGTTACAAATGCCAACTAGGTCTAGTTCTTCCGTTAAACCCTGTAGACATTAAGTCGGAATGGAAATGTAAACACTGCCTATCTGTATTTCCTGGAGATTTAGTAATTCTTTTTGTGGAATCTTTGGCGGATGAGGTGGAAAGCTGTGATTCTGTTGAGGATTTAGAAACATTCATTTCTATACATACGGACAAGACACTTCACACAAATCACTGGGTTTTAAATTTAGCATCGAATTCAATTTTATCTCAACTCTCCCAAGGTCTTGATGCTTTAAGTAGAGACAAACTGGAGAGATTTCTCTGGCATTGTTTTTACGTACTAGGAATTATGGATACTCTTGCTCCTGGAAGTTCTCTTTTTAGAGGTTTGTTTGTTATGAAACCACTTCTACCACTATTGTTCAAGTTAAAATTTTGTAAAGGAAATGACTAGCTTTAAAAATACGATTTCTATATTTATAGGGAATGTCCTTTTACTCATCTCACGTGCACTGCTGACCAAGACTGAGCTTTGTATTCGTGAAGGCCAACTTTCGGAAAAGGCTTGTATTGTTGAGGGAATGAGACAAGTTTACAGTTACCAGAAGGCTGCGCTTCTCTTTTGGGAAAATGACCACTCTTATCGACCACAGAATGAAATGTATGGACCTGAAGCGAAGGATCTCTTAAAAGAAATGTCTCGTGTCAAGAACCAATATTTATCTCAAATACAAGACTCGTAGTAGAGTTTTTAGTTTATGTAAGATAAAGTTTCGATACATTTTGTGCGAATGGTTAATTAAACTGAAATTTATTCAATTGCATTCGTTCAATATATGAACATGAAACTATGAGATAGATTAGTAAATTTGCATGCGTTACAATCAATACGTGTATCTCCCTTCTCCGAGCTAGGTATCACATAATTGGACTTCATGACTTACTGCTGTGTAAAAATAACACGTATTTAATATTATATTACGCATAGTTGATAGTTTTTCCACCATTTAACATGAATATCGTTGGTCAAATTGTCTTGTCCTAAGTTCGAAAACTACCCTTTTTGGTTATATGTAGAAGTTCTATTGCAAATCAATGTACAGTTTTTAGCAAGACCGGTAGTATTGTTCCGTTTTTACTAGCGTGTTCAATTTTACGTGTTAATGATTGTTTTAAAGGATGCGATAATTAAGTGGACTGACTGATTTAAAGCTCCATAAATTGTTGTATCTAGATAGGCAGATATGTCGAATAAAGTTTATGCTCTTCTTAAATAAACATGTATTCAAAAGCTAAAGTTTGAATTGATTGTTATACGAGCTAACTTCCGTATCAAATCAAGCAGCAGCCTTTTTGTGTGAATAATATGATTTTCGTGATAAAATTAGGACCATTCTTGGATCATGGTTCAAAATACTTTATTTGAAATACTTATCGTCTTCATTACCCACTCCACAATCTACAACCCAAGAAGTTTATTTACAAGCGAAAAGTTTTCAAAAAAATCGCTAAAGTAACTTTGAATGATAAAAGTTCTATGATAATTTATGATAATTTTCTATCTATAAATTTTTGTAGTCATAATTTATCGTGTAAAAGTGTCTTATTACTAAATCAGAATTAGGTAGGTTTATTCGGAAATTTTTTTAGCAAAACTCTAGCATTAGAGTATTAGACGTAAAGTTAACTTCTACCTAATAACACGAGGAATTTTTATTATTAAATATTTCAGGTATTATATAAGTTTATATAAGTATTTGGCCCCCAACGATATCAATAAAACGGGATATTGTACCAGGCAGGATTTTTTACGTAGATTTC
>JAHZNA010004986.1:0-14596 GCA_027743935.1 Sinodicranocentrus sp. ZH6 | reverse complement strand
CTATTAGAAAACATTTATTTCATAAGGATATAGCGTATGCTACCAGCAACGTTTACTTGTCAGTAGAACACCCAATGCACTCAGTAGAACACACCATGCACCCAGTAGCACACCCCATGCACTCAGTAGAACACCCTATGCACCCAGAAGGAAACACGAATCACCTATAACTCATTAATTCTTGCTAAATCTTTTAAAAAAATTCTTGTTGTTCTAAGTTTCTCAGTTTAACGCTACTCACCCATAATCTAATACCCTACGCACTCAGCAAAACATCCAATCAACATTCAAACACTTTTGCGAGCTAATAAATGCTCTTAAATTTCAAAAATCCCATTATAATTCACTCCTTTTTTCCTTCATACTCAAATTAAAAGAGTCACATTTGACTTAATGGCTATCGAAAACATATATTTTCTAATCAATCCCCGTAGATAGCAGCCCAGCCCTAACGGCCCAGAAATTCCGACCGTTGACGCGACGTCTCACCTTTATTGCGGACTGCGGACACATATACGCGTGTTTTATATGAAGATGATGTCTGATGTGGAATAATGTGGATATGATATGGGTTAGTTATGGGTACCTAAATGATGATCGAATGAAATGGGGGAGGCGATCTTGAGATGAGACGTACTTACTTATTATGCCAAATTGCCAACTACAAACACCGAAACACCTATATACGTATGGTTGGATTTTATGTACATACATGTACTTTTACTACTCTCCACTTCTCCAATTTCTTATGCACATATTTGGCATACATATTTGGTACACATACACATATGTTTTTCACTTTTTACTAGCATTGCATTGCTGCGAATTGTCTTTTAAAAATTCTCCTCTCTGTCTCTCTCCTCGTCCGTCAATTATATCAATGGTGCTGGTGTAGGTGCTGCTAGGTTTGTTTGATTGCAATTGGTGGATTTGGAAAGGTATTTGCTTAACTATTGTAAAGGGAACATTTTTTAATGTGATAATTTTTTATTTTACAATTTACAATGTGAAGACGATTACCAACAGCTGGATGGTGACATTAGCATAAGAGATTTAAAAGGCTTATAATATAACATATAACCGCATGCTGTTATGCTACATAGAGTTTAGAATGTTCCCTTCCCAAAGTACATATGTTCTTAAAGTATTTTTCACTATTTCTCTATTTATATGTAGTTGTAGCTCATACATAGCTCATGTACTACGGACTACGGACATGCATGGATTTAGATTTAGGTTGTCGATTGGTACTGCGGTCACGGTAAAGTATTGTGCACAGTTGTACTACCCTGCAGCAGTCACATGTTTTTTTTACTGAACCATCTAATAAGATAAAATATTGTATATATATATAAGTTATGAAATAGGCCGTATGGGGATGATAGTCAAAATGGTGTTAATGTAGTATGTGCCAATATCTTTGATTTTGAGTACTCTATCGTATTTACTTAAAACTTTGGTTGATATAAATTCTTGGCTGATTGATGCATGTAGGTTTAATATTATTTATACTGACTGAATAAAGTTACCAGTTATTGATTAATGTATTATAGATTATAATATTGAATATACACCTGTAGTTAAGAATGTAAATATTGGCAGGTTTTATTGCTATTTGTTGTTACCACCGATTGAGGATGATGCTTGCTACTTGGACACATTATTTTCAATCAAGAATAAATTTATAAGTAATCATAATCTAATCGTTGTATTTTCGTTTCAGATATGTACAGTCAACACTCAAAACAGTGAACATGTCACTATTACTTTAAATTCATCTTGGCTACCTCCGGACCTGCAAGAATTACGTGTTTCGGAGCTACGTAGCCTGAAAGATAATGGTCAGTAGCAGCGTATTATCAACAAAAGAAATGTTTATTATACGAGCATTGGAAAAAATTTTAAGTGACCGCGAAATTAAACGGTCACATCATTCGCAGCTTAAACGAGCTTGCGAAGCTGCATTAGGTAAGACTGACACTAGTACTAGTATAATTTACCAATGCACGAAGAATCATTATTTAATGCGCTGGAAATGCTGGAATAGAAGTACTGTTAATACCACCCGATTAGCGAAAGTGAAAGGCAAAAGCAGCTTAATGTGACATGCGACAACCTCGTAATGACGATACTGACGATAGTTATATATTATGTCTCTAATAACTGATGAGTGATGAGACTTTAGTGGGAGTTAGCGGGTTGAGGCTTAGATTATCTAATACATATGCATTCCAGCATATATCTATGTGATGTGGGATATTTGCACGGTTATAGTGATTCTTTGTTGAAGGAAACAACCTTGAAAATATTTTGCTTCAGTCATCATTTAATTTAAGAAGCCAAATACATATCTGTTTGATTTCACCGATACTTCTTTTGCTTACTAATTCCACATTTTTAGAGGACGTGAAATTAGCTTTGCAGGCTCTGCAAGCAACTTCCTCTGCTGCGGATTTGGGATCTTCTAGTGACAATGTTTCTGCAGCGCTTCCTCTTCCTAAAACCGAGACTTCGGTACCGATTGACTCTGAAAAGTATTTTGTACCGTTTGAGCTAGCATGTCAGAGCAAAACACCAAGGATAGTTGTTACAGCGTTAGATTGCCTTCAGGTATGTAATATATACATATACCTAGTAATAAAAGACAATTATAGTTTTGCTAGTAAGCAGATAGAGTTCTGGAATTGGCATGCAATTTCGGAGACACTGCTTAGTACTAGTGGATTACCTCATTGAAAATAACCTGACGACATGATGACTGTAAATATTTTGTGTTTAAAATACAGTAAGCTATAAACTTGACAATTTTGTGAATAAAATATTTTTATTTTCAGAAACTAATCGCGTACGGACACTTAACAGGAAACTGTTCAGATTCCACTACGCCAAATAGAAAATTAATTGATCGGATTGTGGAAACTATATGTGGATGTTTCATAGGTCCTACGACAGACGAAGGTGTACAACTGCAAATAATTAAGGTATTTAAGCGCATTTTTTTCTTTCTGAAGTTAAGGTCGACACAGCTTTCAGTTACACCCATAAAGCTAAGGCTTAAACTTAATTTGTAAATACATTTTATTTATATTTATAGGCCTTACTTACAGTTGTCACTTCACAGCATGTTGAAATTCACGAAGGAACCGTTCTTCTCACTGTCCGTACATGCTACAACATTTATTTGGCTAGCAAGAACTTAATTAATCAAACAACTGCTAGGGCCACGCTTACTCAAATGTTGAATGTCATTTTTTCTCGGATGGAAAATCAACATACTTTGAGTCGCCATTCTATCAGTGATACTAGCGTTGGAAGTGCTAACAATTATATTTGCAAAGAACCCGAAGGCAACTGTGACTGCAGCGAAGAACTAACTGAGAAGAACTGTGAAAATGAACAAATCTTAGCTTCAAGTAGAGATGAAAAGGGTGTAAATGTAGAAGTTATTAATGATGAACCATGTAATCCAAACGCACTGACGTCCTCTGCTAGTCAGTTAGAGGAGCAAGTTTCAAATGAGAATCAAAGTTTAGATGGCGACTCGACAGGTGTATGTAAAACAGTGAACCATGATGGGGATAATCGTGAAGATCTTCCACAGGAATGCATCGAAGAAAACAATATTCAAGATGATAAAGAGCATGACCAGTCAGCATCTGAATTACGTTTAGTGAACGGCAATAGTCAGGGGTCTTCTGCAGAGGACGAAGATCATCCAAATGCAGAAATCATTGGTATTCAAAACGAAAACGAAGTAAGCAACACCACTGTGAGTTCACCATCAGAACCTCCACTTCAGGAACCTTCTCCTCACGAAATTGCAGAAAACCTATTGGAGGATTTATTGGATAAAATGGATGAATCATCACAGCAGACTAGAAAAGCTGACTCTCCAACCCCTTCTGCGAAATCAGAAGACTGTGCTGTTCCTAATCATAACCATGTTATATCTTCTCCTACTACACCAACACTTAATCGCTGTATGTCAGTACCAACAGTCAGTCCAATTTAGGTTCTGAACGAAACATGACGGCTAATGAGGAGGAGTCTGAGGCGAAGAAAATAGAGGCTGAATACAATCCTGAACAATTTGAACAAATCAAGCAGCAGAAAGATATATGGGAACATGGAATTGAACTCTTCAATCGTAAACCAAAACGAGGAATATCATTTCTGACTGAACGCAAACTGCTTAGCGAAACTCCGGATGATGTGGCGTACTTTTTTCACACCGATGAAAGACTAGATAAAAACATAGTGGGGGAATTTTTAGGTGATCCGGATAAATTTAACAAACAGGTTATGTATGCTTATGTGGATCAGATGGATTTTAAAGACAAAGACTTCGTAACGGGTCTTCGTCTATTTTTGGAAGGATTTCGTTTGCCTGGCGAAGCCCAAAAAATCGACAGACTAATGGAAAAGTTTGCAAGTAGATATTGTGAATGTAACCCAACGAATGGGGTTTTTGCGAGTGCTGACACAGCCTACGTATTGGCCTATTCAATAATTATGCTCACTACGGACTTGCATAGTCCCCAGGTCAAACATAAAATGACTAAAGAACAATACATCAAGATGAATCGAGGAATAAATGATAGCAGAGACCTACCAGAGGACTACTTATCACAAATATATGATGAAATTGCTGGAAACGAAATAAAGATGAAAGGTTCGTCTAAATTAGGGAAGCAAGCCAATCTTCCAAATGACAAGAGGCGTCGCTTGTTGTGGAATATGGAATTGGAGGAGCTTGCTGCCACTGCAAAGAGTCTTATGGAGTCTGTCAGTCATTGCCAAGCCTCATTTACATCAGCCAAACACTTAGAGCATGTTCGACCAATGTTTAAACTTGCGTGGACCCCATTTCTAGCTGCGTTTAGTGTGGGACTTCAGGATTGTGATGACGCTGAAATTTCAAACCTATGCCTTGATGGAATGCGATGTGCTATTCATATTGCTTGCATATTTCATATGAAGCTCGAACGGGATGCGTATGTTCAGGCACTTGCTCGATTTACGTTGCTGACTGCGAGTAATTGTCAACTTATTGAAATGAAAAGCAAAAATATTAACACCATTAAAACGTTGATTACTGTAGCTCAAACAGAGGGAAACTATCTTGGATCAGCTTGGCTGGACATTTTAAAATGCATTTCTCAGTTAGAATTAGCTCAGTTGGCGGGGTCTGGACATCGTATTGGGAAAGAAGTATCTAAAAGTGCGCTTACATGGGCGGCTTTGGGCGGTTCAGTCGTGGAAAATCCTAATGACCCTATGTCACTCAACCTAAACTTATTGGATCCAAGTGTGAAAGAATCTATTGGTGAAACTAGTTCCCAAAGTGTTGTAGTTGCAGTGGACAGAATTTTTACGGGCTCTACAAGACTTGACGGTTACGCTATTGTTGATTTCGTGAAAGCTTTGTGTCAGGTGTCCACCGATGAACTAACTAATGCACATCATCCAAGAATGTTCAGCTTGCAAAAAATTGTAGAAATTTCATATTACAACATGGGCCGTATTAGATTGCAATGGTCAAGGATCTGGGAGGTTTTGGGTGAACATTTTAACCGCGTGGGATGTTCTGCTAACGAAGAGGTTTCCTTTTTTGCCATTGATTCGTTACGCCAGCTATCAATGAAGTTCATCGAAAAAGGAGAATTCGCAAATTTTCGATTTCAAAAAGATTTCTTACGACCATTTGAAGTCATCATGAAAAAAAATGTGTAAGTTTACTAAACAATATTTGAATTTAAGTTATTTATGCTAGGAGAATATCAAAAATATTAAGGATGTGAAATGATCATGGATCAATGCTATTGTATTCTAAATTATATGTAAACCATTACACATTTTTAATTTATGGGCCAAATAATTTGCCAAGTATAAAATAATATTCTATTGTATGACAATAAGGTTTGAAAGCTCTATTATCCATTTAAATTGGGAAAGCAAAAATTCTCCCGGTACAAAAGATATTAACAGCTAGAGAAGCAAAAATGACTTTAATATGTGACTTGATGTATGACAGCACCATGCATTTTTCTTATTCTTGGCTGTCTAGGTACAAAATACAAACTGGCAAATCGCAGTTAACTTAATTACATTAGTATACTGAATTGCCTTTCTTTAACTGTTATTAGTTATCATAAAACATCACGTTTGCCATTTCACTAAAACTTGGAGTTTTTGTCAGTAAGATCTAGTAAAGAGTGACTTATTCGATTGTTACTGTCTTGAAATGGTTCTACGGTAATAATATAATTACACTCTTTTATAAAAACTTTCAGGTCTCCCAGCATTCGAGACATGGTTGTACGGTGTATAACGCAAATGGTTAACTCTCAATCATCTAAGATCAGATCAGGCTGGAAAAACATTTTTAGTGTCTTCCATCTTGCTGCGGCCGATGTAGATGCAAATATTGTAGATATGGCCTTTCATACAACAAACAAAATTATAGGCAAGTTAATAACAATTAATTATAAAGGTGTTGCACCACGAAGGTCTGAATCTGCAGGATCCCAGAGTTAGACTTGGCACTTCGCTGAACAAAACAATCGACGAAAAACTTTGTTCTTTTCTTGAGTGAAATTGATCTATGCATGGATTCACTTCTGTATTTCTTGATTTATAAATTTAAACTTGTCAGAAATTGTTGCCAAATCTGGAATCTTGCAGCTATGTGCTATGTCAAGTGTCAAGGAGTTTTTGTTGGTAATACGTGACTTTGAAGTTTGAATCAGCTTTGTGTTTTGTTTGTGGAATTAAGCACAAATTAACGTAAATATTTTATATTTGACATGAATGTGTTATGATGTACTGTTTATAGGAGAACTTTATGACAAAAGTGCAGTCACACTTGTAGACTCATTTCAGGATGCTGTTAAATGTCTCTCTGAGTTTGCTTGCAATGCCGCCTTCCCAGACATATGTATGGAAGCCATAAGATTAATTAGAAACTGTGCCAAATATGCCAACGAAAAACCACAAGTAATTTTTTTAATGAAGATTAGGAATATAAATACCATGCCTAACTATTTATACGCATTGATAGTCCACGACGTTTAATTGCTCGTTGGACCTATCAAAAATACAAATGTTATTAGCTATTATTAATTTTATTACTTCCAGTTACTAGTGGAGCATAGCATGGATGAAATTACCGTTGCCGAAGAAGATCGTATTTGGGTTAGAGGATGGTTTCCAATTCTTTTTGAATTATCGTGTATCGTGAATCGATGTAAATTAGATGTTAGGACTAGAGCTTTAACGGTAAGTTGAAGTCGAGTAATTTATGGTTGCCATTATAATGCAATTCAAATTCAGATGTACAGTTCGTATTTGGAGGCTGGACTGGAGGCTTGTTGTCGTGGACTAGCCTAGCATGCAAGGTTACGTCTTTATATTGAGAGGGACATCGTCTGCATGCAACTTACGAATAAATTCTCTCTCGAACACCCATTAGTATATACAGGATTTTCTGAAAACTACAAAATATTTACGGTTTGTCTTGTCTCTGTCTAGATAAACTTGTTTTCTTTTATTTTCTGTGGGTACAGTGAAATTTTAATTTAAACAGTATAGTAGTTTTTGAAGACGAATACGACGGATTCGACTAACCTATCTATAGAATTGACGGGTGGTTACAGCAAAATACATTTAAATAGGTTGTCACAAATAATTTGTGCATGCAATACGATTACGTATGCGTGTCTTCATTAGTTGGATATGTGATACTCCTGTTGAAATTGTTCTGGTTGGGTGGCTATTTAATTGTTTCATTCACTGTGTGTGGTATGCACAAAGTGCACGAAGTTTTTGCGAAGTGTGTAGTGCAAGCCAGTCAGTACCCCTTTATCCGACTATTTGGAAAAAACCTAAAAGTAAACTGATCCGGCTTTGATTTTTACCATTTAAAACTGGTTCATGTTACCGTCACGTTAGAGTGCAAATGCTTCCGCAAAAATATGTTGGTTATATTTAATTGATTAATAGTTTTTCTGTATTTTTACAAGGTCATGTTTGAGGTTATTAAAACTTACGGAGAAAATTTCCAATCACATTGGTGGAAAGATCTATTTCAAATTCTTTTCCGTATATTCGACAATATGAAACTTCCAGAACAACATCATGAAGTAAGTAAATCGTGGATGTTTATTTACGTACTGCATCCTAAATTCCAACTGCTATAACGAAATTTTTATTCTGGACCGTTTATTTATAGAAAGCTGAATGGATGACAACAACCTGCAACCATGCCTTATTCGCGATTGTTGATGTTTTTACTCAATACTACGAGTCGTTAGGTCCACTATTAATGGATGATATATTCAGCCAGTTGAGTTGGTGTGTTCAGCAAGGTTAGCATTTTTTATATTTCATCTTGTTAATGCAAGAAATAAACATTTACTATTAACTGGAGTCATAATAATTCATTCATTGTTTGTATATTTCTCTTTGTATAGATCACGAACAGTTGGCTAGAACGGGTACTCATTGTTTCGAACATTTAGTCATTTCTAGTGGTTCCAAGTTTACTTCTGTCGCTTGGGATTCGACTAGTAGATTTTTAACGACCGTCTTCAAAGCTACTCAGCCGCAGCAACTGCTATCCTATAAACCCAAAGAAACGGTATTTAAAGAAAACACTTCAAAATTTATAAAATAGTAAATTGTGACCATTGATAAGAAACATTTACATGCATTGTTTGATTGTTTTTTTTCGAATCAGACGACAGTAGAAGAAAAATCCAGACGGGATAGTATGTCGTCCATTGAATCTTATCATCAGTCTCCACCGGTAAATACTCTTGTACATTTGTGAATATCCTTAATCAACCATTCACTGTTTGTTCTACATATTTGTTTTGTTTGATACGAAGACAAAGTTTATACTATTACTTCTTTGGTTGTACAGGATCAAGACAAAATATTTTTGACTCTGTCAGTAAAATGTATCGTCCAGCTCGAACTCATACAAACTGTTGATAACATCGTATTTTTCCCTGCTACTTCAAAGAAAGAGGACGCTGAAAATCTTGCCCTTGCTCAAGTATATGTGATAAGTTTTTTATCCTCGTTGTTTACCGCAGAACTACTTGAGGAGAGTTAATTAATCGATTTTCTAATTTCAGGCCGATGTAGATAAGCTTAGCGGATTTGACCAACAAAAGGAAGAGCAGGGAATGTATATATTCCTGAGTAACGCGAACTTGTTCTTGCTATTAGACAGCTTGGGAGAAGCTCATCGATTTGCCATGTTATTTAATTTGGATAACGATCAGGTTATAATATATGTTTTTTACAAACTCCGTTGAAAGCTTGAAAGTCCAAACTTGAAAACTAAAATTGATAAGTTGAATTTTAATGTGTGTAGAGGAATATGCTCTGGAAAGCTGGGTTCAAAGGTCAGGCTAAGCCAAACCTGATTCCACAGGAAACTCAGAGTTTAGCTACATCCCTTCGGATATTGTTTCGTATGTACTTAGATGAGTCACGGGCTGACTCATTCGAAGAAATTGAGAAACGTTTGATTTTAACATGCAAAGGAGCCCTGGAATATTTCCTTATGATACCCTCCAATTCGCATAGAGACACATGGACTAATCTACTCCTTTTGTGCCTAACTAAAGTGCTGAAGCTGCCTGAAGACAGAGTAAGTGAAGTTATTCTAAACGTGTTGCTGTACATTGTTAATTCACGAACTAAAACTGTTTTATGGTGTGAATTATGCTATTCAAGTTGGGTTTTCGGAGATGGTCGAACTAGAATATAAGACGGTTAGAATTATAATTCACTGATTCATTGTTTAATTATAATGTCAAACTACTTTAAAGCAAATAATGGAGGTAATAAGGAAAGTAGTTACCGAGCTACTGGAAATTCTTAAAACAAAAAATTGGCGCTCCTTGCTATTTAATAAATTAAGAAATAGCCACAGGTCTAATTCAATTAATTTTTTCTTTTCAGTTTAAAACACATACGACCCACTATTATCCGTACCTATGCGAAATGGTTTGTATTGAACTGAAAGCAGAATTAAAAGCCGTCCTTCGGAAATACTTTATGCGTATCGGACCTGCGTTTGGTATTTGTAGCCCTATACCGCAATGCCCAACTCCGAATGCCAATTCAGGAAATCCAAGTATTTCTTCTATTGGAAGCAGCGCAGGTCCATCGAATTGACCGATAGCCTCTGATATGTTTAAACAGATGCCTCTCAGAATGATAGACCTACTTACTTTCATCTGAAAACTCTGAACTACAGTTAGTATAAGTAGTATTTACGTAGGGTATGGTGTTATTCTTGTCGGAGACTTCAGTCGGTTTTTAGATCACCGGTAGTTTTTAGACACTCTGCTTTAATGAATTTGTCATAAATTTATTAACTTGTAACTAAAATGGTTACGGGGTTAAAGTTTTGGGTATATGTAAAGCAAACAAACCAGGTATTTTATTTTCAATGTTATTTATAAAACTGTACATTAGAACTATAGAATTTAGTATATTTAATCCATGAAGAATGCCTGTGCAGTGCCTATTGCACATCTCGCTTCATTCATTTAGGACAGCTAAACCATAATCATTTGTTACTTTATGAAATTCGAAATTTCCACATTGATATCATGATATCTCCTTAACGTAACGTTAGCTAGCACATTTCACTTCGATTTATTCCATCCGTCAGCGTATAACAAGAGCTGTTTACGATTTTCAAATTAAGTAACGTTCGTATTATATATTCGCCATATCTGAATGGTTTCAGATTATTTGAAAGTCATTTTATGCAGATGCCCATAAAAAACTTCGAAGACTTTTTTAATGTGAAGCTATAATAATTTTAAAAAACATGGTTTCATGAAGAAATCTAAATTCTATAGGTTTCAAATGTGTAAGTATTTTTTTTGTAAACTTGAGAAATAATTCAATCTTTTAAAATAGCCAGCTATTGAAGTACGCTACGCTAATACAAAATCATATTTCTTGTGGTCAGTGGTCAGCCTTGTTCCTGTTTCGGTGTAGATTGTAAGTAAATCACAGTATGTAGATGCTCCATTCCAAAGTGCGAGCACAACGTGCTAATCAAGTACTATATCGCCAATAAAGTAGGAGAATATATGAATGAAGAAGTTAGAAATTTATGCAATATTTTAGATAGTCCCAAACAGAAACAGTGTTGCCAATTTAAGGCTTCCACAGGATATGTTTTAGTTAAAAATAACCAACTACATAATATTATAGACAATCATTTTTTAGGAACCTGACCTCACCAAAACTGCAACATTACTGCATTTGTATAGATGATTGTAGCAGTGTAGCTTTAGCTTGTTTATGTAGTTGGTTACTATTACGTTATTCAGGGAATGTATTCAATAAATGACTTCACCTTCCATAATACATTCACAGATTAAATTCAGGTGACAGAGAGGGATGTAGAAGTGTTAGTGTATTCCAATTGTGTGTATCCAAAAATTAAACCTTTTATTCAGGTTATCTGGTTGGATTGATGTGATTTGATTCTAAGTATTAAAATTTGCTACATTTAACGAGCTGAGTGACATTTTCCGTACTTCGCTTTGTTCAAATAGTTTTCTTTCTGCAATAATAACCAAAGACCTAGCCTATTGATTTGTGGGAATCACGAAATTCGAGGAAATCCGTTTTTAGCAAAACCTGTCTTAAATGAATGAAACATGTAGTCTTATCTTCTTTTTAATTTAAATATTCAGCATGATTTATAAATGTGATAGTGTATATTTCATTACATTATAGCTGTATTAAAATTTCTCTACAGCAAGTTCATGTAGTACATTCCTACGCTTTTGAGACCAGAAAACGTAAAATAAAATAAATGGCATGATTTTTATTAAAACTTTAATTGTATTTTTAATTTAAAAATAAGATTTACTCGCATTAAATATTACATTTCGTATAATTTGTTTCCAGTAATCTAGTTCTGGTGTATTTAAGCATACAAATGGAGATGGTTAGTACAATATATTTATAGTTTGTTGTACAGATATAGCAGCGAACATGAACAAACGATACAGATGCGCGAATCAATTACATGATATTGACCTCCCTTTACTGACTGAACTGAAGCTATGAGGCATATTGAAACATGAAAGAATGAAGGTTAATTACTACGTGTACATCATCTCAGCCATTGCACTCATTTTTTTAGGAATATAAACGAATTCATCCAAATAACTAGCAAGCTCATTGATCGTTATATCATCATTAACCGTTTCCATCAATGCTTGCTGAGAGCAACTAGAAGAAAGCGATCCATCTGCATGGGAGCCCGGAGTAAGCAAGTGCTCGTTATTTTCATTTTTTGTTTTCAAGTCAGTTGAGGTTTGCGATTCGCTGCTCTCGGGAATCGTTGGAAGAACAGGACACATGTCTTGAAGGCTCAGTTTCATTCTTCTTTTCCATGTCAGTTTCAATGTTTTATGCGTATGTAGACGGCGATGATTCGGAGATTTCGAGGAAACATTTCTGGAAACACCTGCCAAGTTGTCCTGAAGAGATAAAGTAGCGACGTTAGGGAGACTGTTTGAAGGCATTACTGCATTCCAACGACGGAAGTTTACGTAAGGAAGATCAGACATGGAAGCTGTTCGGTGACATGAAGCTGAGACATTTTCCGAGCAAGGTAAAAGTTTGTTTGTTGATGATGTCGTAACTTCATTACTTTTCTTTTTGCTAACAGTTGAAACAAATTTCAAAGTAGAAGGAGCTATTATACTGTCCTGTTTTGACCTGTACGAGGTTTTCGCTTTTTGTATAGCATTGGATTGAACTTTTCTCCAAAAAAACGGGTATGCGGAGTCTTTGACTTTTCTTCTCGGGGTACATGCACATGTAGTTTCGCACGTTGAACAAGATGGCCCAAGTGATAAGTTTTTCATATCTGCTATTTCAATTAAATGTGGATGCTCAGTTTCAGTTTTGCTAGTTTCTGCCAAGGACCCGGACCTAAGGTTGGTAGTCGACGTCGACATGTTCAACGTTTCTCTATAGATAAATGGCAACAATTAATTAGATTGGCTATTGCTGTACCTTGCCGTTTGCATTAAACCACTATAGTTATAACAACGTTTTCACTTTTAAAACTGCCATGTTGTTATCGTTTGTGTTTGTATTATATTATACCTATATTTCTAACGATTCTATTCTAATTTAATTTTACTTATAAACCGTAATGTTGTTATCGTTTGTTTTTGATGTTCATTATCTGATCCATATTTAATTCTTATTAAGATGGATAATTATACGAGACTGGATTAATATTACGAAGCATTGAAAAATTTATAAACACAAACCTCGTCCAATCTAAGTTTCTGTCAAATAACAAACTGCAAACTTTAAATGAAAATCAAGGACACAGGGCCTTGAAACTTAACACAACTGATTTTTAGACAACTTCTGATTCCGATAAGTTGGACCTACATGTCCTTAGAGTTCGAATGACGTATCCGTATCGGGCTTCATGTAATTTAAATACAATTTCGACCAACAAAAACAATTCGTAATAGTCATGGTCATGTTTATTTATTCCCCAAAATTCTATTTACAATTTTTATAATTCCCTCTGGAGAAAGTTATTACCATAGTTTCCAACTCTTGGGGTATTGTGTTATGAATCTCTCATGTTTACCCTGATCTTCTAGCTTCTCATATTGCCCTCTGTGGATTGTGTATGATGATTTGATGATGCATGTGTTGAGCAGTTGAAAGAGATTTACAAAAAAACAAATGTATCATATGATATTTGTAAGAGATGATACGATTCCTTCCACCCGTTTCTTCTTTACTAAAATTGCAAGATTGATACAATAATTGCGGCTTGTCAAGTTTTGAATGAAGTTATCCGACTCAATTTAATTGCAGAGTTAATTTTTGTGACTTAATTTATAAGTAGAAAGGGGATGCCATGGATGGGATAGGGTCGCGTAAAGGTCACAACAACGTCAACAACTCACAGAGTTATTACAGTCCTAACTCCGGAGGAAACTATGGAGGGGAATTTTCGTCATATTCATTTGGTGGAGAAAGCAGCCTTTCTGAACAAAATTTTGAATCATTTGACTATGGAGCGACTACAGCTCACACCGCAGATAATGCAGGATATTATGATCCGATCAAGTCAGGTAAATATCATTTTGAATATTATTTGTTTGGGAACAATATAAGTATTTGGCCCCCAACAATATCAGTAAAAAACAAATTGCATATTTGAAATCTACGGGAAAAATCCTACAATCCTGGTGCAATATCCCGTTTTATTGATATCGTTGTGGGCCAAATACTTATATAATACCTTTGTTTGCATTACAAATTGTTTTCTGCGTAGGGATAAAAGGTTGGATTTACGAAAAACGAACTGAGTTTTGTAAGGCAAAAACAGTGTTTTATGAATGTTCCACGGACCTAATAATTGCTAATATTATCATGAATTGATGGAAATTTTCATCAAATTTTTACTAGATCATATCATTTAATAAAAACTTGAAGAAGGGTGACCTAAAGAAATCTGGGAACTTTTTAGGTCAACCCTTAGGTCAAATCCAACCTGTCTTGGACT
>JAHZNA010004985.1:0-17198 GCA_027743935.1 Sinodicranocentrus sp. ZH6 | reverse complement strand
TAACTGATGGGTGGAATAAGTGTATCAGGCTAAAGGTTACTTGTGTAGAAAAAATTGGTTGAAACTGTTGCACCATATTAAAATGAGAGCTCGATAAAGTCTCTTTAATATCTCGCGAAACCACCACGTATGAGGGGACATGATAATATACTCGTTTTCAACAAACTCATGTAATCACTTTTGCTAGACGAGTGGAACAAGGACGGAAATGAACAGACGGTTTAGCTTGTTTGGAAATATGCATGTATGTGGGAAAGTGGGAAACCACCCACCGCTTAATAACAAATCTAGGAAGTAACCTTCTCTCTGCCTTTGTTTTATGTACACTTGTGGATTTCCCTGAAGAGATTTTAATGTTTTTGATGAATTACTATGACAAGAATGATTGTTGACATTCCGAGGGTGGTATTTTAGAACAAGCTTTTATTGCAAAATGCATTTGTAGATTTGTCTTAATTTTGAGTTGCACTGGGTGTCCTGGGTTCAAATTCTTTAGCTCACCCGATTCACCATCGGAATGCTAAAGTTCGAAATAGTTTTAGCTCAAAAGTAACTTTAGTTGGACAGAATTTCGTTTTGAATGACCAAAGATTAGAAGTTGTACTCTTAAAATGTACAATTAGTTCGAAGTCTTTTAGATCTCGTTCAGGTTGAACTTGAACAAGTTCAAATTAACGTGTTGAACTAATTAACTACCGAGGACTATCATGATGTTCGAGCTAAAATCGTATGTGAGCTATTTGATTTCGAGATATGTTTCATGAGAACTTATGTGATCGTAAAATATCGTATGTGATCTAGAATCTTTCGAACTTAATTCCAACTGTCTTTGAGAGATAGAGTCATTTCGAACTTGGATCTGATGAGGATTTGTGGTTTAGATCTTTGGATTTCGAACCTAAGTTAGGTAATCGTCATAATGTGATTCCGTTTTATAAGAGACCCGAAAAGAAAGACTTTTAAAAAGACATTCTTCCCATCTTAAATTTCCTTAACCATTAGTTCTCATTTCTTAAGCGCACATGAAGCCTTCAAATGTATGCTTGGCTAAGCTATTATGCGACATTTCTAAAATTAAATTGGTTTGCGTAAGTCTTATTCCAAGAAGTTCACAAATTAATTAGGTAGCCCATTGCATTTTTTCAAACCCGAGTTCTTGCGCAAGTTGGAGGACTTCCTTTCGTAAGAGTATTGTAAGTGTTATAATTTTTCATAGAATTCAAAAGGATCAAATCCTGTTAGTTGAGAAAATGAAGGGCATGCCAGCTATGAAAAAGCTTTGTACTTCATGGCAAGGTTTTTTGCTACGTCTACGAAGCTTTATATAGAAATCTCGTGTTTTTTATTGCAAAGTATGTCACAAGTTTAGTGCTGATCATTTCTTTATTTATTACTTTCACTTTAAAGCATAATCAATGTGGTATGTGTGTAAATTTCCATGGAATATAAACTCTTTTTGCAAGGGCAAAACTTAAACTAACTTCCACTACCCATTTCTATTATTGAACTAAAGTGATTTGGAGAAGAGGGGAAAGTAATTTTGTGAAAATAGGCACACGTGGTAGCATAAAATACCTCAGCATTAATTGTGGGTAACCGTAAACTACACCAAATGCTCGCTAAACTTTCCCAATTTATTATCAAACTAAATAAGCCTTGAGGATTTTACAGCTTGGATTCACATCTAATAAATAAATCAAACATGGCACCTTTGAAGTTTATAAATAAACAATTATACCGCTTTCTAATGCGTACTTCTAATTAAGTTAAAATGCTTTTTACCCAACAGCTTGTATCCCCTATTGAGGGATCGTTTGTAAAATCATTTACTCGGCAATGATTTGTTCCAACTTTGCAAAGCATATTATCGCACAATTGACCCCGTTGTTTAGTAAATCCGAAAAGACTAAGCCTTCCGGAAACAATGACACAATACATTAGAATGGTATAAAGAGCGGGGAAAGTTTACGGAGAGTTTGTTTCCATGTCATATAATAGACTATCAAAAACAAAAATATGGATGAAAACTGTCGAGGATGGGGGAAAGGGAACTTATAGCGCTTCAGAATTTTCACAATTCACAATACGGAATGTAAGGATGCTCGTCCTTGATAATGTAATACGCCAAATATACCCCTTACTTTCAGTTGAGTTTAGCTTCCTTTTCCAGCCTTTTGTTTGAAATTGTTGTAGGTAAACTTTCAAACGTAAGGAGTGGGCTCCTGCTTATTAGTACACTTCCACCTTGTTGCATACCTTTTCATTACACGCCAACTTTAATGTTAGCTAATCTTTGATGTTTGCTTGTTTGCTCTGACAAAAGCTTTCAAATTGTTTGACTCTTTGAAACCCTGTGCTATCTTGATTGATGTGTTATTGAGATAATGCACAACATATAGAATTCAAAGCGGAGTCAGTGCAGTTTGAGTTATTGTACTTGAGTTAGCGGTTGCTCAACCAATTCAGCTCGGATGATATTACGAATCATTTGTTTCCTAATGTTCTAAGACTTGGATAGATGTATCATCGGTAAAATATGAATTATTCAAGGATATGGATACCTGAAAAACTTTGTATTCCAATCGGGCATGCATGAAGTGTATTAAAGAGAGTCACATTGTTTCTTTCTGCTTCCTTGCATACGTTAGAGAAAAAATCGTTTGGAAGTCAAAGTTGTTTGATGTGCAAGTTGGTAAGTTTCACATTTGTTTATACTCATCTCTGAAAGCTATATAAGGACCTTACAATTAAATCTTTTTTGGTGAAGTCTGAACTAGGCCAAACGAAATATCACTTCTAGTGGATTTTGTAGCATAGATTGAGAATCCAAACTCCGTTTGCCGTACAACGCAAATTTGGCCGAGTTATTGGAGAATTTATACTAAAACCTCCCATTGAATTAACATAGGGAAAAAAGTGAAATGTTTTTTTAAAAATAAATCTTAAAATATTAGACACATTTTGCGTTGAAACTATCCTAAAATTCCTTACCAGATTTTAGCTTTACGATTTTATTTGTTTTGTGATAAGCTTGAATATATGGTAAAGGAACTGACACAATAAAAGCGACATAGTTAAAAAAAGTGATCACGAATTTTACAAAAGTTTAATACAAAATATGTCTTATTTTTTATGCTTTATTTTGTATAACATAAAACGTTCACACTTATTTCCCGTGTTCTTTTAATGAAAGTTTTTAGTATCAAATCATCAATAACTCGGCCAAACTTGCTTTTTTATGGTAAACGGAGTTCGGATTCATAATCTACGTCTCCAAATCCACTAGAAATAATATTTCACTAGGCCTAGTTCAGACTTCACCAAAAACGGTTTCCTCGTTAGTGTAATCTGGTAAAGCATGAATCAAATCAAATACACATCCGTAATTAGATTCGCGGAGAACAAATAATTGCAAGTTAATAACCCTTTCGAGTTCGTATGCTGTCAAATTAATTTGGCTTTAACATCTGGCTATCTGTTGTGGACTTGGTAAAGGCGTCGTCTCCACTTTTATTGGTTTATTTCCGAGGCAAACTTTATAGCATGGTTGAGCATGTAGTTTTCACCTGTTTCTTACATACATCAAATGTTTGAGCGCTTCGGTGTTTCGTTCACGCCTCTCAACTATCACCCATATTTGTAAAGGCGTATCTTTTCATCGATCCACACCGACAGGCAAGGTTAAATTGACAAAATTGCTGAAAATTGTTAGCGAGACGATGCGAAGGACAAAAAAGTTTCTTGGGTTAGTCGATGAAAAATACCAGCTATCTAATATCAGTTTGCTAAAGTAATGCGGGAATATTGGATTTCAGATTATACCTTATCTTCTTCCCGTTTTTCCTCTAGATAGCATAAATGGCATCCAGTCAGTTGTACAATCTAGTGAGCCAATTACTTGCTTAACGTCTCTTGTGAGATAACCTTGTGCATGGTTGGACATTTCCGTGTAAATTTTTGGTGCGTCAGTCTCATTGGGATTTATCCAGAGTTGGAAGAATCCGAAGAAAATTAGCTGATGGATAATTGATCATAAGCCGAGTTCCTACTAAGTAGCTCAATTATCTTACGATTCCTCAGAATCAATTATGCAAAACAGGAGTAACTAATGAGGCTAAATACTAACGTAAGTTCTAGTAGGAGCACAAACCTCATTTTCGGAAGAGTGAGATAGTTTCATTATTTTTCAAATTAACGAATTCCTACCAAAACACAACTCTCACCTTCTCAAAACCCACTAATAGGGAAGAGCTTGGATAATTCCAACAACTATGGATGCATATGTTTTCACTCTCTTTGTAAACTTGAAATTGAAAACGGATGTTCCACAGGAAGTAAGCCTTTCTTCACCTGAGTCAGGGATTTTCTCCTATTTTAAATGGACAATATACTCCCAAAAAAGGATTTCTAGAAGGTTATATGCATCCAGGTATAAATTGTAAAGAAAAACGCACTTTCCTTCAGATCTTTTTTATTCACTTTTCACTGTAAATTCATGCAAGGAAAGCACTGTCGTTGGTGAACTACTTTCAAAAGAATTGTGCAAGCTTCATCGCTCCAAGCTTCATTGTGCTTCCTTTATCCTTTTCCAATTTTAATATTATTTTTCTCCTCATCCTCTTTTTATGTTGGAGTTACCCCTTGTAACTTTGTGACATACATGTAGTTTTGCTGGAATCACGTAGTAAACAGTGAGTTTATGATTTGAAAGAAATCATGCCAAAATAAGACTTGCTCGCCATGCAACACTTTCCAGCATCATCTTTTCTTCACGCACTCATAAAAAGCCTGCTGACTAGATACAAAAGAGGAGATTTAAGTGGCTTCAGCCACAGAGTAAGGAACAAGTCGAGAGAAAATAGTAAATCTGACAGTGCCCATCCACTATATTTAGTAGGTTTGGGAAAGGCATCAAGTGAACAAATATCTTTAGTCCTTAAACACACGTTTATACGTTTATTATCAGTGGAGTCATGAAAAAAGAGGGAATCTGCAAGCATGCTGTAACACACACACACACATATATATATAATATGTGTGTACTTAAGTAGTGTGGCTTCCCATTTCTCTTTCCTTTTTGTAATGATCAAACCAAATGGTTTACCGAAAAGAGACCACAAATATGTACATAAAAAAGTTGCATGGTCTCTAATTCCAACATTCCTTTCATCTTTCTTTCTCCGTCTGACCATTATAAAATAAGAAAAGAAAGCACATGAGTGTAATTCATTCTGGTTCTTTATTTGCCATGTAAAAGTAGGTACATTTCCCTTACGCAATATGTAAATGAGGCAGAGATATGTTGCCTCAAGTACATCTTCCTCTGCTAGTTGAGATTACAATCTTGTAGCAGAAATTTTTCCCTTATGTGCGCTAGCCTGGACAAGGGGTCCATATATCTGGAGACTGGAGAGCTATATCTTCTGTCAGAAAGGGGACCACTCATTCATTCCCTGCAATTCATCATACACTTTTGAGATAAACTTATTATTTTGACTTTATAACGGTAGAATGGAGTACATGGAGGAAAAGAAAGTTGAGTTAAAACAAAAGCTGAATGTTATGGAGACGTTAAATTCATAAAATAAGAGAGAAACAATGATGCTTTATATTCATGAGAGTTACATACTTGAGAGCTGGATGGAGAGAATTTCAGTCATTTAGTGGAAAATGCAAAGAGTTATTAAGGACACAAGGCAGAGAGCACATGAAGGGGAGACAAAAAGAGTTCATTCACAATTGAAGTATTTACGGTTGCTTTCTGGGGACTCGCTAGAGCCCTATTTACCACTTCAGTTGCAAACTCGTGCGGTTTCCTTTCGCAAAAAAAACAGGGTCAGTGGCGAAAAAATGTTTTAGACGAGTTAGGTTATTTGTGTGAAAAGAGGTTAGAAATCTTTTTTGGTGGCTATCGTTGCTTTGTGAAGAGTTCCCTCTCAGATTTGGTATCTTAGAAGGAGAACTTTCCTTTTTGAGCGTTTTTCCGTCGAATTTCTGGCATTCATCATAACCCCATTCATTCAAACTTGAGTCATGTAAGTTATGTGCTATAGTTTGGCTTCTTCAACCATATAATATTGTAAAATACAAGATATTACTTTTAGCAGTGGAAAGTTGAAGAAAGTAGTGCATACCATTTCAAGTGACGTCTTTATTTGAATGTAATTATTCAGCCCAATTATACATCTCTCTCCATAATTGGTCTGGAGGGCACTCGTTTCGTGGCTGAAAATGTGCGCAACTCCCTTATGTCAGTTGCACGGGTAGAAGAGCTATTGAGATTTCTATAAATTTCAGTCATCTTTACATTTTAAAGGTCGCCAGGCCATTATCCTGGTATTGTTAGTGAAGTTAATATTTGACATGTTATTAAAAAGCAGAAGATTTGAATTTCATGGAATGTACAAGCGCAGCAAATTGACGTGCTTGAAAACGACTTTACTTAACTTACAATTAGTTAGACTGCGCCTTTCCTGGTTGCACATTTTCCACATAATCCAAACAAATTTTAGAGGATTTCGACTTTCAACGCCCCAGAATTCTTGGAAAATAAAATTAATCTAGATCACAATTTCGTGCATAAGGAAGAGTGTCAAACAGCAAGCGATGCTATCAAGCCAACATAAGACAATTTTCACTTTCCCTCACCAATCCTTGTAGAGAATGAATTCATTTGACAAAATTTGCCAATCTGATGAATGGCGTAGTTATAAGAAATCACGTTTCTTTTCTGCTGTCGACTGCCGATACTTGTTGTGCTTGGTTGCTCTCCACAGTTGTGCTTATGTTTGCTAGCTTCCTTAGAAAAAAGAGGAGTTTTTGGTTTTCCTCAGTTTGTACTTCCCTTACACAGCTTCTATACGAGAGAGACTTTATGGAGCCACAGACATTTCCCCCCGTTTTGCTGAGACACACTTTTTAGGTCAACATTTCCACCATCCAGACTAGATTGCATCTTTATGTTCTCAACCCAGCTCATGTTACGCTTGAGTCCACTGTCACAATTTTTTAGTTAACCTTATTAACATTGAGCTATCTCCAGAGAGCACTAATATGTTGATTCGCAATTTGAAGCTTGCCCTATCACCATGACTCTCCAGGAATGAATTGTGGTCAGTGAGTATTGAGAGATGCCGAGTATTGTGCTCATTCTAGTGAAGTATAGAAGAAAAAGAATCTCGGCTCAGCATTGTTGTAAGTTACAAGGACGGGAAATGCGATAGTTGTGTGGAGAGATTGTATCATGTCGTAATGATGGAGGGCATTAGACACTCCGTCAATGAATGGAGCAAGTGGCTACGTCAACAACCTCAAAGAAGAAAGACTTTGATGAGGAGAACTTTTAGTAAACTGCTATGCCTCTCAATTGCCCCTTCTTAGAAAATCACCCTTTAGTTGGATCAGCATGTCTTTACAAAAAACTTTTTCTTTGCTTAGTGGGGAATAATGATCGGTCATGAAAGATGTTATAAATGAGTGGTTGGTAATCGATGGGAATATAGAAAACACGCAATGCATTAGTATTGCTTAGGGCAGCACACTAGCGAATAATATGTGTTATGGGAAAGAAAACACTCGTCCCATGTAATTGCATGACTTATTCAATAATCTTCAATGGTTTTAACAGTTGGACAACAGGCTGGGTCGTGGGATAATAATTTTTAATGTTCTATGATCGCGAAATGAACGGGAAGCTTTATACAAAGAAAAACCTTCAACTAAATACGATTTGCGATGACATAATATTTTTGTCTAGTTTTGATAGAATGACAGTATGTCATGGTCACATAACATCGTCATGGAATCAATATATTCTTGCCTAGTCTCAACGAATCGAATATCAGTAGGTATTTATATTTTAAAGCTATTATTATTCAAGTTATCCAGCAGCTGGTTCGTTATTAGCAAAAAAACAATGATTAGTAGATTCGATAAAACATTTTCCCCAAACTTTCCTTGGGATAAATATATAGATTATTGTGATTACTTGCTTATGTGATGGCAATCATAGACTCACATTTATAAAGTCTAATACATCACCGAACATGGTCCATTGTCTACTAAAAAAGAATACGGCCTGCTGTAGTGTGCTCAAGTTGATATATTTTTCTAGTCTATGGAGTACACAGAAACTTACTTAGAATAATGAAAAATCCCGTAAACATGGATATTTGTTTTGGAGACAGTCACAAGAGAAAAAAAAGTTTAATTAGTCGTTACTCTCCAGTGTTTAATGGATTTACTGGCTGAAGTAAAGAAGTACATAAATACTTTTTTATAAATCCCCAATAAATCTCGTGGAAATGTGTGGTAAAGCGGAAATATTTCATTATGAAATTACAAAAATATGAAATGTTAGCATAAAAAATTGAGATATCACTTTTCACGGGGAAACCCCCTCTGTTTATTTGTTTTTCAGAAATTTGGCACGAAGCTCTACACAAACGTCTCAATATACCATTGCAAGAGACAGGATCATTACGAAAACAGAAAACTCGACTTCCTCGGTACGTAAAATGCGTAGGAGAAATAACAAAATTGTCAAATTTCGTATTCTTGCCGTATGATCACAAGTAAAAGTTCCCTGGAAACTGCTAATATTTAGGTTTGCTGAAAGTTGTGAACAAACTCTGGTTTTCTCACAACTATCTACGAGGATATTAATTGACGGTGGCCAGGACAAACTCAAATTCCCCCTAATTTGAACACGCCTGATTAACTGGCATCGCTAAGCTTTACATCACCTTTATAAGTCATTATTATCGCAAGAAGAAAGCCAAGACGATTTCGTGTTTGGACAGACCCGACCTGGCAACAACTTTGTGTTACATTTATTTGTCAACATTGCTTGACCTATTTGTAACCTCCTCTTTGCGCACAACTGGCTCTCCAACAAAGACGCTCATCAGTAACAACTCACATCAGATTAGATCTTGAAGGAGACGATTTTGATGGGATCATTGGGAAGCAAAAAAACAAGTCCGCAAAATCTCGTCATTCGTTGAGTTTGAGTCACTCTTGTGTAAAGGAATTTCGCGTCCAGTCAGCGCACATTTATTTATCCACCGAGACAGCACCCACTTTCCTTCTGTTACGGCTCATCCTAATGACTGCATTCACGAATGCAATGAACAATCTTGCTGACTCTGAGCTTTCGGCAAAAGCAAAAGTACAGCGGTATTAAATCCTATGTATCGTCAATTAGATAGCATCCGTTTCCACTATTTATTCTCTTAAACACTCTTGCAAGAGCGACAACAGCTTCACTCAGGAAAGAAATCTGACTCTGAGAAACGAGAGCTTTCCTCTACAAAATAATAGGAAACTTGTTCAAGTGGCAACTAACCAAAAGAAGTCCCCGAGATTTTTATTCGACATGCATTTAGAAATAGCCAGTCGGGCTGAAGAGCTTCGCCAAGCCAAGCATGGTTTCGGAGAGAGACCAGATCAACAACCAGTTACAGCTGCGCTGGTGGCCATAGTTATCCTCGGCACTGGACTTGTATTTGTCCTCTTGCTTTGCTATGCTTGTGTCCTACGGCGACTCTGCTGTCCAGACTTGGGAAGATCAAAGTCACACCAGCAAGCAAGGAGCACAACTACACAACACACGTCCTGCGATATCACCAAATTCGATACCATTACTGCTGAAAGGTCCCCGTAAAAGGGTTCAAATGGCGACAACCTCTCGTCCCATTTTCTATGACGACCTGTAACTTTACACACACGTGTATAAGTTTGCAAAAAAAGAGAGAATCTATGTAGTTGTATGTCACGGCATAATTACGATACGCTGATACGACTGCGACTTTAAAAATACATTATTTTCTGTCATAAATATTAGTCCAAGTAAAGTAGAATAGTAGTAGATATAGGGATTCCGTTCAAATTAGTAATATTGTTGCATGTATTATTGTATGTGTATGCATGAGATACATAATGCATATGCTTTCACTGATATGAACGACTTTCTTTCAAACGACTGGTTATCATTACCCAAATTGAATTGATCTTAAGTTCGCCATTGTGTCACTTTGAGTCTTTTGTAAGCCACTCAAATGTTCATTCCGGGATGATGGAAATGCTTAGCTATAGTAATCCCTTGAATTTAAGAGGATGACATCAGAAAAACGAATTAGAGAAGCTGAGATTATGAAGAGATCAAAGATTTTTGTTGATGTAGTAACTTTGTGTGGATTAGTTGGCCAATTTAACTAATACATTTCAATTAAAAGGATTTTGGAAGCTTGTTTGATGCTTTTCATAATAATTACTTAGGTATATATAATACTTACAATTGACGTGAAACTATATTTATATGTATATTGACTTGAAATGATACATGAAAATTATATTATATAATATGAAAATTACGAAATGATATATATATATATATACTTACGAAATGTAGCTTGGAACGAATAACTAGAAAGGAAATTCTTTGAAAAGAGGTTGGTTATTTTGCTAGAAACCTTGAGACGGAGATTTTTATTTATCGTCTAGGAAGTATATTGTAAATTGTATTTCATTTACGGGATATATCATAACGTAACATGTAGAAGAGATACACATATATATATATAATATGCTGTATGTAGTTTGTAAAATTAAAGTGTTTTTTTTCAGTTGATATGACGCTTTAAGATTTATTTTGTTACTTCAGTTTAAATCCCCAAGTATGTATGTATATGATTATTTGAGGTGAAATTGGCCTGTAAAGTCATCTCAATTGAGATGTACCATGAAAGGTTTTCACTTAAGTTGTAAGCATCAATCTAAATTAAATCTTATCTCAAGAAAAGTAAATTGACCAACTATGTATGTATGTATATTCAAGAGTAGCTGTGCCACCGACTTATTTTAGTTTTCAGGCTGACGATAGCTCGACATATATATATGTTGACTTCATTATGTAAATGTATGCACATTTAATTGGTTGGAATAAAGTCATGTCGCGTCATGTAGGTAATGGATGCGTGGGATAAGAACCTTGATCATGATCTTCTTCTACATTATCGAGTCTTTCCTGTATCTGTAGAGGAGATGCCAAAGAGGGAACTATAATAGAGCACGATGAAACGAACTTCAGGATGACATCAATTGACGTGGGTTGGAAATGGTTATTAATGCGACAAGACATAATTTATAGAGCATACTAAACTCACCCTTCCCTTGCTACTGTTTGATTTTAAATTCGAATGAAAAATTTTCAGATTGGCATTAGCTTTCTGAAGGAAGGATGACTCGTAACAAGTAATGTATATTTATAATCAGTTCAGGGGTTGCCCTTGTAGATATTCATATGCATTAATATTCCCATTTATATTATATCTAATACGATGCATGTATGTCAACTCAATTTCAAAGTTTTAAGTACGTATCGATTTGATTGAAAATTCATTTAATTTTACAATGGTATCCCAATTAAAAGTTTTACAAACATGAATGTGATTGTCGTTATATGTATTAACAAAAACATTGTTCACCCCGGTATGATAATACAAAATTTAGAAAATCATATGAACACGAAAATAAACAAATATAAGTATTGAACAATTCGTAAACTCGTAATGTATGTATGTTGTATGTAATATAGTTTGTATATTCAACTAAAATATATATATATATATATTCTCTTTTTTAAACTAAGTAAGTTTTACTGACACATCTATACGTGAAATTAGAAAATAAATTGATTTCTCCAAATTACACTAAACAGTACTTAATCAATGGAGCACAATTCTATAAATGCCAGTTGACATTATAATAAACCACCAAAACATCACGGAAATTAGCACTTCGTATACCAAACGGAAGAAATTCTTAATGAAAAAATTAGTATGCTACATACTAAGCTGATATTAATGCACGAAAATTATTGAAATCCTACTTTTTCGCAACACACGATTTCTAAACTTACGTTTCTATTTAAATACAAAGAAATAATCTTAATTAGAAAGCATATCATATCATCTCGAATTAAGTTGTGATAAATGTTTACTTCATATTTGCGCACACTTATATTGACCTATAAATCTTTCTTTCGTACTTCGATAAATCTTCGGCTCTCCAGTGCTCCAAAACACTATAACATACGTACATGGGATTGCTGTGAAGTAACTGTGTCCACCGGATGGGTTGCGTTTTATGCTGGTCCTGCTCCAACTTGGTTTTTCAGCTGTTGTAAAATACCCACTACCATGTCACGTAGAATCTGAGAAGACAATAATAATAAGGCAAACGTATTTAATTCAGAAGCTTTCAGAATTTTAGTTAACTTTTAATAGCATGGATTTATGACAATAACTGCTTACCTGAGGTTTGCAGTGCTCCTCTAGCCAGCTAAAAACGCAAGCAGACAGCTCTGTGAAGTTGGCAACACTCATACCTCCATTAAATGAGACAAATAAGGAGTCCATAACTGCCTGAAACTATGGTAATCAAATAAAACGTGTTAATATATTGCTGTGTACAAAAATGAAAATTTTAAACAGCATGAAAGCATAATTGGATCATGAAACACCAAGAGATACTTACCACTTGGAATTTCACTTCATCTGAAACTTGCAAAGCTGCATTGCCAGGTTGGTTCTGATGAGCTTTAACAATCTGTTCATAGTTTACTTTCATAATCTGTAACGCAACAACTTCTTTTCTCAAAGCGGCTAGCTCATCTTCCTGTTTCTTCTTTTGCTGAAGCAGGTACTATTTCAAATATAAACAAAAACTTACAACTTGTTCAACTTTTACAGAGTTATAATGATTAACTATCTAACCTAATGACCAAATCATAATCATAAACCATTGTTTACTTTAACGTCTACTTTTAAATTTTACATTTAAAGTTGTGATACACACAGCAATCCATCTGCCAATGACCAATTAATTTTGTATCATAGCTTACTCAATTTTCATTTTCTTTTAATTTTCAACAACTAGCACGTATATTTTTTTAAAATTGAGAAGCATTTACTAATACTACATGATTTGAGCTAATCATAAACGGATTAGGGTCAAGGGTTTAAAATAACATTTGTTTTCAATTTGCTGCAAAAGCATAATTCAGTTAGATAACAACTAAATCCGCGAACGAGATGGTTTTTGGGCAGAGAGATTGTTGATGTCTAAATTAGTGAATTACAACAGGACATGTACAAATACTCATACACCATAAAACATAACCTTTTACTGCATAGCATATACTCATGCAGCAGAATAGATGTAAAACATGTAATAGTGTTTACTTAAATATGTAGTAAAGTAGCACGTGAAATAAAAATTAATTACCATTTTCGTCTGCTGAGAGTAAATAATCTGAGTCTCTGCCTGCCTTGTTACATTAAGTCACGGTATAAAATATGAGTTAAAAACTTAGAATTTGTAATACTTGTCTAATTGATAAATTACCTGTGTTATGGGCGGAGGATGACAATGTATTCAGAGATCCAGTACTGCTACAGCGAGAAAAAACGAACTGTTCCTTATCGGAAGGACTTACTGGTTCCAGTTTAAAACTATCATCTTTTGCCATATCTGACGGTGGTCAAACACAAGAGAAGTTATCAGAGGTGTATCATCATGAATCCTACTATCAACTATTTAAACTCCACAACACGCATATCTTATGTTAATCCACATTATTCCACATCACTAACGGAAGACAAATTTAAAACTTCCATTACTTGACTACAACCCCGCATTGAAACAAAAATAAATTGTTATCTGTCGGTAACCATTGCTTTGAAATGCTCACCTGCTGATTCGCTCCGCACGAAAGACTTCCGACCATTGGAGAACCCGGACATTGTTCCTGGAAAGTAATTCATGTTTATTTAATGGTCCAAAATTATCACCGCAACGTCCTAACCCTCGGAGTCAGCAAATGGAGAAGGAGTAAGTATGAGGAATTTATGGCAAAGGAGTTTAGTAACAATTAACAGAAGGACGCGAATTAAACATAAAATATGAATTGGAACACGCGTATTTAACGGAAACGAAAATCTAGTTTCCGGTTTTGACATTATCACCAGGCAGGCTTTTTAATTGCTAATTTGTTCTCTTGTCTGTGTGCCTATTCACTATCAACTTATTCAAAGCTCAGCTTGCAACTAACTGATGCAATATTGGAGCTAAAATCAATGTAGAATATTTTAGTACATAAAATTTTAGCTCAATCACGTACGCCATATACGCACATCGTGAAAGAAAGCAATATAATCACTAATCCATTAAGGACCTTTTTTGCACATATATTTCTTGCAATTTTAGATAGTCTAACCTCATTTACATCATACAGCATAAAAAGTAGTGCAAACTATTATGTGAGTAGGCAAGGTAGGTAAATTTCATCATTTAAATCAATCAATGATAAAGAGTTGAAAGTCTTGCCTACCTCCCCTTATCGCTTTTGCCACCTTTGCTGCTCAACGTGTTGCGATTATTGTTCAAGGTGCCTATTTACCTTTGTGTGAATAAAATAGATCTTCTAATTGTTCGATTTTTCTTCTCAATGTTTTTTTCTTCCAATGATAAGTCTAAATTAAGCGTAGTAGCACTGTTTGCACGTTCAGAACACTTAATTTGTGCGAGTGTTGCTGAGTAGTAAAAGGCAGCTGGTTCAATTATGTTATGCAAGTAGCACTAGAGGGATTGCTCATGTCCTTACGAACATTGCAAGGTTGCGCATCAGATCAGGATATACTTTGTGGAGAATCATTACAGGGTATCTCTAAAATACCATGTGAATACCAAAGTGTTCTGAAGAGACATATACGTGCAGATAAACTTTATCCTACTATATTCGTACGATATCTTTTGTTAGTTATATCATTAAGTTACTACTAATCCATGATGCGATGAATAAAATATAGTGCAATCTAGAGATTCCTCTTAAAAGACGAAAGTGGTCTGATGTGGTGGACTTAATGAACTGTAATCAGAGATGGGCAGTCATTTGGAAGGATGAATTAATTACCTTTCTTACAATTTTCATTTACTCATATGCTCGTCAAATTTAGTAAGTTATTATGCGAATTCAGATATACGTGTAGGAATGATGAAACCGAATGATCCTTTATATGCCCAAATTTTTAAGAATACTTACTTAGTTTTTCCTATTGGGCATTTGTTTTAAAGATGGAACGACTTTTGATTCACTTGATTGTCTGTAGGAAACCTAAATTTGAGCGGAAAACAGTTTAAAATTGAACACGAATAAATTCTGCTGCATAATATAAGAAATGCATGCATGCTGTCGTACATGAACAAGTAAAGGTATACTTTTAATACACTCTGTTTTCAAGGAGATTAGTGCCTTTACTGTATTTCACGACAAGGAATCCAATATCCAATTGTGACAACCATATCCCCAAACGCTCAGCGGTTTAATTAATATTTAAAAAATCGTAACTTTCTTTACCATAGCAAGTTCCAATAGTAATGCATGCTAAAATTTTGTATTAAATATTCCGATAGTTCGTCAAAAATAATACAGATTTGTAATTCGCATCTTATCAAAATTCTCAGCCGTCAATTTCTTGGGGACGCCCAAGTAATCGTATTCCACTGAATACCGTAGCAAATGGGCTGCCATTTCAAAACGCTTCAGATTTTTTGTTGGATTTAAATGATAAATCTGCATTATGTTTGACGAACTATCGGAATATTTAATAAAAAGTTTTAACAAACATCACTTTGGGAACTTGCTATGGTAAAGAAAGTAGCGATTTTGTAAATATTAATTAAACCGCTGAGCGTTTGGGGATATAGTTGTCACCATTAGATTCCTCATCATAAAATACATTAAAAAGCACTAATGTCCTTGAAAACGGAGTGTATTAAAAGTATACCTTTACTTGTAAATTGAGGTTATTTGAGTTGTTGGTTGAGACCGTGCCCATCTTTGGTTGCTGCCAGTTATCCTGAAAAGTGTACTCGGCTTTCGAGAGGATTTGCATTAATTTTGACGATTTTAGATGAATTAAAAACAATTGGCTACATTCAAATAAACATTCTCATTTGATACGATAAACCTTAGTATAAAATTCATGTAACGTAAACGATGAGCGGAAAATGACATGGGTATAAGAAAGTGATACAATGTTCAGTTAGACTACTTTAATTAGCTACTAAACAAACCAGCTAATATGGCATCTGCATATTCATAATTCAGATAATGCGCACTGAATGAAAGTCAGAATGTCAAATACTAATGTGGATCATGTCATCAAATAAAATTTAATGTTAACAATACACATAATATGCTTGCCTGTGTAAACTAAGGCATAGAAATTATCTCCGGGTGAAATAGAACTTTCTTCGGCTAAATGAACCATTTCCGGAAGTTATTTCATTCGGAGAAAATTTTATTGAAAAACAGAATGAATGAACTTTTTCCGGATGAAATAATTTTAAAAAATCAGTTGTGCACAAATTGAATGCATTACGAGTATTGACGATAACCCCTCTGGTTTAAGTTAATACATGACATGTAAATTTCTTTGACCGTAAAGAAGTTGCCTTTCATTGCTATGCGTGGATTGCTAGCCGAAGGCTATAAAAGCCTCTTCTTTGCTAATTTCAAAACAAGGTCCAAACTAATAGTGGATTTAATTTAATTTCCGGCATAGCTCTTCTAAACGTTATCAACATTATGTCATTATTAATATTGAATTGGGCGATCGAGCGGCACTCTAACGAATAATTTATCATTTCAGAAGCCCTTTCTTGTGTCCCACAGGTGGATATTATGAACGATTGCAACGAAAACGGGGTAAGTGTTCTCCAGTCCACAGTATGTGCTGTCAAATATTTGCTTTCTCTTAAGGAATATGTAAATGAAGATTATAAAGGTAACCAGAATCAGCTAACCAAAATTACCTTCGAACGGAATTCAATAAGCGGAAACTCACAAAAACACATTGAACAGGCTCAAGAACTTTTGTGCGAAATATTTGGCCCAGTTTATGCACTTAATAAAACAAAAAATATACACGATAGATATAATCTGACTTCATACATGTCATTGTTTCAATACATTGCCAAACTTGTGTTTAAAAAGGAAGGTTGTAACCAGAGATGTTGGACCTGAGGTCCCGTTTGGTCACTCGAAAGCTTTTTGGCTGAAAATTTGTATACAGGTGAAGATTAATGCGAGGAATACGAATCCGTTGAAAAATTGGCCACTTTCTACCCCCAAG
>JAHZNA010004984.1:0-10811 GCA_027743935.1 Sinodicranocentrus sp. ZH6 | reverse complement strand
AAAGTAAGTCAAGTGGATGTTACCTTACCTGGAAAAAAGTGTATTGAGTGAAACATTCTAAAAAAAGTTATATGGACGTGGCAAGCCTGAAGAATGGGATGCAGTCCAGTTTTTTTAAAAAAAATATTCAAACGAAGCCAAGAGAAAGTTTGAAAATTGCAATGCAATTTTTTTATATGCTCTAACAATTTTTGTTGTTGGCCTTCTCCGAGTTAATGTCTGCATTTTTGAGAGGCTAGGAAATGCTAGCTTTTGGAGCATATCCTCAACAAAACTACTATAAAGTCAGAGGAAGTATGGGGAAAGAGGAGGAAAATTGAAAATTCATGAATGTTTAGTCAACCCTATGCATATCTAAAGTAGACATGGAGAAAGAGAGAATACGTTGATGAACAATATGATTTTGATGATTTTTACCTCACTTTATATACTCTACATGGAGAAAAAGCTTTTTTCGTTAGAGAACAAAAAAAATGCTGGAAACTGCGATTTACTTTTTTTTTATCTTCATTTCATTTCATCCTACTACAGTCAGTGGAAAATTTGAATGAGGAAAAAGTTAAAAGCCTAAAAGGTTTAAAACTTGGTTGGCTTTTTAGTTATTAGAAAAAATTGGCCTATGGTCCTCTCTCTCTCCACCAGCTTCTTGCTCTTTCTCAAGTTCACTGGATGGATAATATTTATGCATAATTTTTCACGTGGCTTGGTTTTCGCCTTGGCCCTCTTGTACCTAAAGAGTCGTGATGGGATGACGGCTCCAGAAGATTTTTTTCTCTTTCTCATAAACTCTACCAAACATAACTTGTTCATATATGAGGAAGAAAAAATCTCGTTGAAAAATACATACAAAACTTGTCCAAGGCTACTAAAACCAATTTTCCGTACTGGCTAACTGGAAGACTTTGAAAACTTCAAGAGTTCAAACCTTCACCGTCCAACCACCTTTTTCATCCAGACTCCGCAACACTTTATCCTAAACATTGTCCAACAAGAATATTTAACCTTTTTTCCTCTTGAATCTCATCCCATGCATATTATATCATCTACATCTTTCACCTCACATCTCAATGCACGCACTCATCTTCAGCCTCACTCTCAAAGGATTTGATCAACAAACGGCAGCTGCAGCTTCTGTTGTCTTCCTCCTTATTTACCAAATACATAACATACACACACACACGCATCTCTCCACATACATAAAACATTTTCCTCTTGCACTGCATCTCCTAAAGTAAAGATGAAGAATCCTCAGACTTTTTCTACTACATAGAAACTTCTAAGCACACCACTACATTTACTGCAACCAGCAAAACTTGAATGTTGACTAGGAACGAGAGAGGAACAAAATGACTCTGAAATAAAAAAAAACTACATATCTCATCTCTGTATACATATATGCATAAAACTCTTTCATCCAAGTTGTAGAATTGTCGACCTTTAGACATACATTTTTGTTACAAGAGGATATATAACAAATAACTAATAGTAGAGAGGTGCATACTTGAATAATAATAGTGGATGGTGGTGGGGAGTGATGCCTATGAAATGAAATGAATGCACCTTGTTTTTTATTAAAAGTGCAGAGACTTCTCTCAAATGCAGCTCCTGAAAATGATGATGGTGATCATCATCATGCTTATTTACTGGTTCTGCCGGTTTGAAGCAAACGTCTCTAATAAACTAAGTCTGTAAGGTTGGCTTTTTACTCACAATTGCTTTGAGCCATGCATCATCAACCTTTAAAAATGGCACTTTTTTCCTCTCCCTCTCCAAGAGACTCCTTTCTCGTGTGATATTTCATTCAAGAGAAAGAAAAACTATATATTTTTTGCTCCTCATGGAGTAATATGTTATTCTTAAAGTTTTTCCAACATATCTCTCTCCTTTGGATGAGGAGAGGGAGCACTTGGAGAAAAATTTATTACTGCTCCAGCTAATTTTGACACTTTTTTCATCCTTATCTTGATTACACTCTGTTGGCGTTGCGGAGCAGATGAAAAAGTGTCAGTGTTCCACATCATGTGTGTAGTAATCAGTCCCTTGTCGTTTAATTGGTATTAAGGGGGAAAGATGAGGAAGGTTGAGAGGCTAGTTTTTTTCGTTGGGAGAGGGAATGATATGCAGAAGGTGTGAAGGGAAGTTTTTTTCTAATGAATGTTTCAATGTAGCTGTGATGGTGGTGGTGATGACGAGGATAGATAATTTTTCGTGATTTAGAATCAAGTCGTCGATGAGAATCTTGAATGAATGTTTGAATCAAGAAAGAGAGTGAGAGATGATGACTTGAGGAGGAAATTGCCCTTTATAACTAGCAAGCTTGGTTACAAGTTGGACATGTGTTTTTTCATGTCAGACTACGTATATTTATACAAGAGGGCTATAAGTAGGTTTAAGAGAGGACTAGAGAGAGAGAGAGAGTTTGATTTTGGCTTCATACCGTGTTCGACAAGGTTGAAACTAGAGGAAATTATCTTGATTAATAAATGCTGACTTGGTGGGGATGATGATTGAATCTGCGTTTTTCTAGTTCCTTCCGTCGTCCTTTTGCTGATGATCATAATATCGTGGTGGCTCTACATGAGCTCTCTAATGGAATGTTAAAGATGAATAAATAAATGAGAAATGATGACGGATGGCCTTGCTAATTTTTATTTGATTGTGGATACGCGTAGTCTTGCATGAGTAAACTTGCGAGAGGAGCTTTTAGCTGGGCGAAATGCTCAGGTGAGCTTCAATGACGCAAAAGTTAATTGTAGGAATTAGCCCAAGCTCTAGCTACACTGCTGAGACTGTCAATCTCAACTGGCCAATTTGGGGTTTTTCAATTTGACTCAAGTTTAAAATCAATTATGGATCATTACCAATATACATTACTTTGGGAGTGGGGCTACTGCTGAGAGTAGCCCTTGAGAAGACGTGTTGACATTTGTATGCATGTCCGATCGAGGAAAAGGCTCGTTTCTATTTGCATCATAAACCTCAACCTTGATTTCTTGAGATGATGAAAATATGCAAATTTAAGTGACCAAAAGTTTTTTTTACTTTATTTAATGGATTTCAGGAACAGACTAGATGTATGATTCCGCTTAGTTCGATGCATGCATCTCTCAAGTAAGAAGGGTTACTCACATGTTCATAAATTACGAATCTTATATCTGCGCAATTCACACAGCAACATCCATTAGTTTCCCATCATCCTCATGAAACCACGAGCTTTCCCGAAAACACACTTACGTAAATTCAAAATGACACTAGTTCTTCTTCTCTCTTCCTCCGAGACAGAAAATGTTCATCAATTTTAGAGTCTATTGTTGTCAGTTGGGAATTAAAACACATGACAAAAGCCACATGCTCCACTAGTTGACGTGTCTACTTCCCTCCTCTACTTTACATTTCTAACGACACATCCAAAACTCTTATAGTTAAACCAAAGTCAAGGGTTCCTTGACTTTGCAAAATGCGTTTATCATCAATCCACAGATTGTATATATTTACGTATAACGTGAAATGACAGGCTGTAATATTCCTTGCATGTATGCTTTTCAAACTTTTTCCTCTACCTGTACACCACTTTATAACGTTTTTTCTTCTCCTCTCCATTGCGTGTGTCATTTGCCTCCTCTGTCCCCCGCATTATATACTTTCCAATGGAGGATAACAATACTCGGAATACAAAACGAAAGCAGAGCAGAAACGACTTTTTTCCCATCCGAAATAAAAATTCTCACACAATTATTCCCCTCATAATCATAATCTTTATCGTCATCAAAAAGTCAAGTAAAGGACCTAGACCTCCTCCTTTTACTTTGGCTTTATACTTTTGGAAAAAAGTCAAAAGCCTAGAAATGTCAGTTAGATGGGAAAAAGGTGGACACGTAAAAAAACTCAGGTTAAGTCATTGCGTGTCAGCATATTCTATACCCTGCTATATGGACAAAGTCATGCTATATTATAATGTTGGTTAACCATGCCACTATTATAATTCAAGATGACGGGCTACTAGCATATGAACGCGTATTACACAAAATAACAAATGAAAATAGTTACTGGAAAAATTATTTGCTTACCCTTCAACCATTTTGTGCGAGAATATAAAAACAAGAAGGAACAGACAAAAAGCAATTTTTCTTTATACCCTTCGGCACCCCCACAACAAGCAACAGCTCACATTAAATATCATTTCATTATCGTCATTATCATTATGATTATTACTCCTTACTCTCATCCTCATTTCCAGAGTCATGAAAAACGAACCAAGAAGTTGGGAAAGGAAGAAGCCTCAAGAGAGAAGGATATATTGAGAAACAATGGACCAGATCATGTGAAGGAGAAAAAAGCCGGTGATGCAATAAAAATTGTTTTTATGCCGAACTAGTAGCACGTCGTGTGTTGCACTCTTTATTTTTTGCTGGACTTACTTAATGCACCTTTTTATTAGGTGTCTTCTCGCATGCAATCCTTAAACTATATTTTTTTACCAGCAAAACCACTACCCCTCTACCTCGCCGCCACCCAAACAATATATTACAAGAGAAACAAAAGAACTCTCATGGAGAAAATGACTGTTGCTCTAGATGTTACGAGTCGGCAACATAACGGATGGATGATGACGACGAGGTGGATCAAAAGGAAGGAAGAACCTTAAGAACCTAACGAGAAAAATAAGAACAGATTGTGGATGGCGGCAGGTTGTTGGATACTTTTTTCTGGTGGAAAGGAAGGTGCACACACAGTGCATAAAATGGGCCGAATAATGATCCAATATTAGGGAATTACGAGGACCGTAAAGTAAGCTAAAGGTGGTGTGGCACTGTTATGTGTTTTTGGTGCCAAAGAAATGATGGAATAAAAAGGACGCCTGTATAATATTATGGTTTGTAGTGGGATCAGCTCAAAATACCGTATTGTTTCACAACATCAGTCTTTCAACATTAGAAGGAATTTGAATCAACGATATTTCTGAATGAGCCCTTAAATGTATCATTTAGTTCCACATCTCCAATGTTTGCTGTAGTAGGGAAACAAGATGGGAAAATGAGAGACATTTGGGGAGAAAGAGAAAATAACAGTCTTTCCTTCCCAGTGCACAGCGCACTCACTCATTTTGTGTGGAAGGTTGTTTAAACCCAGAGAACATTCATTTCTCTGGGATTTTCCTCTTCTCTCCATGTTCTACTTGCCTATTGTTGTTTTCTGCTACGTTTCTCAAGAGATTAGTCAATTATTATTACGATTACAAGTGTACCCTGCTCCACCACACCGTCATCATTATCATCATCATCAGGATGAATTAGTTGTGTTTTCATTTGTACATTTTATAGCATGGCAGGTTGGAAAAACACAGAGGAAATTATCAGCAGAGTAGGACATAGATTTGCTCTTGCTAAAAAGTTCCCCTCGTTCCTTCAACCGTCTCAAAGGTTTTTGCCTATTTTGACTGAATGTAGCTATGTTGGAAATGGAGAAAAGGAGAAATAAGATGGATGGGAGAAGGTGGGACCCAAGAGCCAAACTTGATGCTTGCTTCTCACAAATAAAACGTATTTAAGGATGTAATCAAAATGAAGGTATTTCTCAGCAATGGTGTGCGACGCCAGACTTACCATATGTTCTACAATTTTCTACAAGGCTTCAGAATCCACCTCTTCCTATGCAAACATCAAAGCTAACAGGGGCATTAGGAAAGAGCTAATGTTTTTTCTTCTGTCCTTAATGCCCACAATTTATCATTCTCTTGGGATATTTTTATACTCTCCTGTTAGGAGTCCCTCTTTTCCACGGATAAACTTAGCTCCCCGCCTTATTTCACGAATGGATATTTTTTTTACCAAGAGAAAACAGACTATTTCCTATTGTTTGTTTCCTTCCGGAAGAAAATAGGGAAAACCGATCCCACTCTTGTTTCAATGCCTATATAACCTTCTTCTCTCAAGTTCTCTCTCTGGCTTAATCACATTTTCAGGAAACTTGTCAAAAGCTAAAATGTATAATTTCCAAATTTCGTAACAGTTTCTCTCGAAAACTCAACTCCCTCTTTTCCAAGAAAATGTTCATTATCTCAACTGGAATCCGAGCTAGGATAATATGTCGAAATGGAAAAATATTATGTTTATCTCATAAACCCAACTTTTGTTAGTAATTTTCTCATGTAATTTCCCTTACCCCCACCCCAACTAAGATAAAAAAAAATCCTTTGAAGAATCAAGTGTGAAATTCTCAAGTTTAGCCTAATGACCACTTTCAAAAACAAAGACAAATGATGGAGACCAGCCCCCTCAAGAATGAGCGTTAAACGTGCCTTCTCCACATACAAAAAAATCTTTCCGCTTAAAAAAACTTAAATCCACACTTTACATGAGCATAACATCATTACATCGTCAACCTCACCTACATCGTCATCAAGAGGAAACTTTACTCAAGCCTACATTTTTCCATGCAACCTCCTATTTTCTTTGATTAAAGCTAAAATTCCGAGTGGTAATCCTAAAGAGAATAAAAGTGTGCAATGCAAACAATGGAAAGAGAAGAGGAGAATTTTAGGGATTTTTTTTCTTCTTCTTCTTCTCCATTTACTAAACTACGTGCTTCCCTCCACAGTAAACAAATGACTATCGGCAAAAGCACACACACACTCATTTCCCCTCTTCTTCATCATCATCCTGTGTGCAAAGTAAATGAAAATTAGTAAAAAAAAGAATTTCCCCAAAGGATAAAAGACAGTTTTTTTGTATTGTAACCCTTTAGGCTTCTATGTACCTGAGTGTTTTTGGTAAGCTTTTTTATATTATAAATCTAATGGGATCATTAACTCTTTAGTCTTCTCCAGGAAGAATGGTTAATAATGATAATGATGATTCCTTTTGAGTACTTTGATCAAGTAGACTTTTTGGTTTTGTGGCTTCGAATAATAACTCAAAAGGCGAGGATAATGAACGCGTAGATTATTATTATGTGCCAATGCAATGTCAGAGAAAAACACTCATATCTGATTTCACTCTCTCCTCTTCCTCCTCCAAGCAGGTGACTAGAGAGAAGTTCCAAACAAAAGGATATAGAGAAACCGAAGAGAATAAAAGAATTTAGAATCCATTTATTGCCACACACCACCTTCATATTTCTCCTAATAAGCTTGAGGCTAAAGGGATAATGGGAAACAGAGACTTGATTTGAATACGCGGGCTGACTTTGCTACATTCATTTAAATATTGTAAAATGTGTGTGATTGGAAAGTTGAGGGAAATAGGTATTCATAAGAGAATTGTTTTTTTATTCCTCTTATGCCGCTGCTGTTTTCAAACTTGTTTCAGAGTGCCGAGCCTTGTTTCCTTTACTTGTTAAATGTAAGTGTGGTGGATCATTACATCGCACCTCATTACAATTACATAAACCTTCTCTAAATGCCGCACACACATATTCAGCTCAAGATGTGAGTTGATAGCGGAGACTAATATTCACATGTACATATTTAAGTAGCTACAGGCCACTAAATAACCTGATAAGTTGAGTAAGAATAGAATTATGCGTGTGTATGTGTGTGTTGAGGCAACTCAAGTATATATTTCGTATTCAGGCAAGCTAAACTTTGCATATGTTGACTTTTAAAGGGTTTCTTCGAATTCTTAAACACTTTCAATATCCCAAGGTACAAATTAGCTTGTAGAATAATAATAGTATTTTCAGCTGGACGACTGCACTCCGTAAAAGTGCTACTTACTTATGTAAATCTGTTTCGGGAAGGAATCTGATAAAATACAAGAAGGAAATAAAGTTGGGTCTTGTTAAGAATTGAAAATTATGCGGTGACTGGTGTACGTTGAAATTAGCGGGGTAGTAATAATATGAAGAAAAAACTCGAAATTATTGACCATTTTTACGGGCAGGTGTACGGAAATTAAAATGGGGTTCGGTACGACTAGTAAATTTTGAAAGAACGATTGTAATGAGAGTAAAGGTTTATTAGAATATTAAATTCATTTTTTGTTCTTGTTGAGTAAAACATAATTTACAATTTTAGCAAATGGGAAAAGTCCAGTGTAGAAAGTTTGGAACACGTGCTGACTCACTTAAAATTGATGGAATAAATAAGAGTGCATAAAATATATATAATATAGCGAAAAATGAGACATATTGATCGGCCAGCTAGTCTTTAGGGTTGGGATATTTTTTCCCTTGAAAAATGCATTTTGGCGAGTAAAGATTCCTGAGATTTACAGACTTTGTCAAGATGATCCTGTTCAGATTTTTCTTTTCTTCATCTTATTGCGAAATAAAATGGCAGAAAAACGAGTGGCTATTTTTCTCCTCTCTGAACTAATGTAAATGCATGCATCATCATGACATGGATAGACGTTGATTAATGGAATTGAGGCGGACTCTGTGGTAAAATTTTAACCAAGTCTCCTCAAAACCAATGAACTGTCCATTTTTATCTATCCATCTCTCCCTCCTTCTCCACATTTTTTTACACAAATGGCTACTTATACATTTCAACACAGTATATCATCAATAGCCAGACCACTTTATTTGATATGCAATAAATAGTTATATACAAAGTGATTTCCCACAAAAAAGAAAGAAAAAAAAGTGTGACGATGACATGCCTGAATAAGTTTCTCGTATTGGATATCCTTAACACTTCTTTTTTTTACCTTAACTATACACTTGGCATTTGGTATATATGCACGGTCAAAAACACACATTTATGGATTATAGACGTGGACATAAAAATTTATACGATAATTTCACCATTTTACCAAATGTCCCAATGGGTTTAAGCCATTTGAAGAAAAATTCCCAATATTTTACGATAGCCATTATTTCTTTCTTATTTCTACCTATCAACACTACATCGTCAAAAGCCGTCACAGTCTTAAGCTAATGCAAAATTACAACATTACATAGCAATCAGGTCATTCAAGCCACTTAAGTCGTTCCATACTTGGCTACTGTTTTAAAAACATGAGCATTTTTTCTTAGTCCTATCATAACTTCTCAGTCCACTACGAAAATTATACCCACGCTGATTTTCTCGCTAGCTAAACAAGTCTCATCAATTTCCCACATCTAAATATTCCCCGTTAATTATCCAATATACTCAAACAGCTCCTTTTTTTCTCGTAATTAGCTCCCAAAGCATTTCACCATTTTCTCAAGAATTTTTTGAATATTATATCGACAACAATTAACAAGTCATGCATGACACGTCTCTGATCCTCAAAAGTAGCAGTGCAACAACCAACTGCACGTTAATGGCTAACGTCCCCAAAAACAATGCATAAGCATATGACATCAAGCCAGCAAACATTTTACAAGACATTGCAATGACCTGAAGACGCTGCATGAGACAATGTTGTAATTTATTGACAATCCCATCACAAGTTGACAATCCTGCGACATCCACTTCATCACGGTTGTATACCATCCAAAAAGACTCATCTGAGTTACACTATATAAGGGCATATATAAAGAAAGAAGATAATATGGAGGTGTACAAGGGGGAAAAATCAAGTAGCCAAGAGTCATTAAAGCAATTTACCAATAATAATAATTATCATTATTGATCCTTTACCTTTCTAAAAAAATAAAATGTTTTCTCCTCCACTTTGACGTGATGTGTGATGATAAGGCAAAAATGCTTGAATAATTTCCCTCCTGCTCACATAAACAACCATAAACACTAGCTATTTTAATGTCTTTGACCTCGACTCCACAAAATGGTGAGTAGAGTCTTGTCAAAAAAAGTTGAGAGAAAAAGTGCAACATGCACACGGACAACATAATCTCGTCAGTAATTTTCCATTAGATGATATCCACACGTAGAAGTATTGTCTTTTGTTCAACCTCTACACCCATTTTGGCTAGCTATAGGCGGCTAATGGGCTTTAATTGAAAAGCGTAATTTGAGAATGGAGAAAATAGGAATTATCACCAAAGCCAATGCATTTTCCTTTTATTCTTCTCTCTCTCTCTATATTTGATAGACAAAGGTGGGAGCATTATTATGATTGCTTATGGTGGAGCTTATGAGATAAGGCGGGGTGGACAGCATATTAGGATTGAAAAACCCACTTGGGAGGAAGATTATTTTCAAAGACGAAAAAATTGAGTTATAATCAATCCCTTGTCTTTTTAAATAATTCACTGTGCCTCTCAGCCCAATCGCCAATCCTTTGAGTTTCCTTGTTTGTTTAAAAATTGTGGGAAGAATATTGACGCTGAGGAAGAAGTCAAGTATGTGAACAAGGTGGATATTGGATTACAGCAGGTTTTTATTGTTCTATTCATTTGGGCAAAAACAATAGGAGATTTTATTGAGTTTGTAATTCATCATAAGAGGAAGAAAAACTAATGATTTTATGGGAGGATTTTGAAAGTTGACAAACAAGATGATTATTTTGGATTTTTATACCTCCAATTAAGACCCAAGATGTGACGTTGCTTGTAAGATAAAGGATGGAAATTTAAGACTATTTTCTCAAATTTCTAAATTGCATATGGACTAATAAAATCTTCAAGAAAATTATGAACATATGTCAAAAAATTAACCCCAGTCATGGGCATACTAAAGGGGAAACCGACGGGATCCGGCTAGGTGACACAAGTCATTAGTGTCCCTGTCGAATCTTTTTCACGTTCGAGTTGCTCCTCTCCTTATGTTTCTCACAGGGAGGATGAAGAGTACGACAAAAATTATTTAAGGAGGGGATTCTTACAGGCTAACAAATTGCTGTTATATAGATAGATAGATAGATTTTATTTACGTGTTTACAGATATCAATCAGTTACATAATTGTTCTTAACATCCTAACACA